>CM019168.2:12615714-12888264 GCA_009739505.2 Apolygus lucorum | reverse complement strand
ATAATATATATATATATATGCATATTGCGTGCATCTGGCGTCCGCCCTACAGAAAGTTGCATTCAAAGTGGCGTCCGGTGCAAAGTGGCGTCCGTATACGGACGTCATTTTACACAACAGGCTCATCTTGTACAGAATGATCCATTGAGGCGTCCCCCCTTTTTTTTAAGAGGACGTCACTTTGACGGTTTTCTTCAGTTTTCGTATAGATTTAGTGCACGAAAATTCCGCTCGGACGCTGCACACGTTTCGTATATGATTTGCAAAAGTTAAACTTTACACGAAGCGGTGGAAGTGGCGTCCAGGTTGCAACCCCCGGTTCTCCCACTCCAGCAGCCATCGAACTGCGCCTACTCCCATCCAAAAGCACTGGGCATTCTCTCTCCCTTCACTGGGAAAAAGTTGACCCGTTTTTTTTTTTCCAGATACCTTTTATAGCATCGGGAAATACTATTTTTCACATCACATATTAATTTAGAACGTCAGTGAGGGTCTTATTTCGCTCTTATCACTCGGTCCCTGCGTTGTTGGTTCTGCGACACCAAACCTTCCCAATTGGTCCTAAAGTCTCAAGTTTTGAGAATGTAGGTTGTACTGTGTACTTGTGTACTACCTACTGTCAGTATAATATAGGTACTCATAACAGAATAAATAAATGCAGTGGGTCATTTTCAAAACCGTTTATTAAATGCTTTAAATTGAAATACAATATTGAAATTGATCCTAGATTTATGAAAAAATGTATGCGATATTTTTTATGTATGACGAGGTGAGGATGAAAGGGTACGCCGGCCAAAAGCATCATCAAAATCAGTTTAATATCTAAACTGCTATTTTCTTAAAAATTGGTGAATTTCTTTTTGGGTATTGAGTAATAAATTTTCAAATAGTCAAAAAGATCAGGGAACAACATAGAATCTATGTTGTACAATATCTGTTGTTGTACAATATATGATATTGTATAGAATCTATACAACACCAAGCAACACCACCTAATTGACTTTTCCCAGGTTCACAGGAGACACAAAAAACTGTTTTATTGTAATAAATTATTATTACCATGCACCTTCTTGTCATATTACCACTATGAAGCCCCTCAAAAACTCATTCATATAGAAAAAATCCAAATACCTAATAATTTCATGAAAATCGGTCAATTAGGTGGTGTTGCTGTTTGAAATTTGCAATAAGGTGGTGTTGCGTGGTCAATTAGGTTGTGTTGTCTGAACGAGATTTGTAAGTTAGGGTGTGTTGTAATGTGAACATTAGGCTGAATCTTTTTCTTAATTTAAATTTAAAAAAAATCCTTATCAGTGTATAGTTTTGGAATGTCAGAATTTAAAATAGGGGAGAATAATAAAACGGTAAACCACAATGTATCAATAAAAAATATTTTTAATTCATCTTTAAAAGAAGTATTTATCTTCAGCAAACATTTTCAACTAGAACATTAAACAATTTTGCAAACATTAGAACATACAAATAACTAGAACAAGTAGGTAACTAGATAATAACTACAAAACTAATTCAAATAAGCTTAACTAGAGCAATAAAAAATGAATAGGCTAATGCAAGTAAAATACAACTAGAACAAATGAACTAGATAATTTATACAAATAACTGGAACAATAGAAAAACGTCTGCCAAGTGGGTGTGGCACATAGCTTCCTCGTATCCATAACCCGATTGTATAGATGATCCGATGCATAGTAGTTAATCTCAAAACACCAATCTCTAAGTACCTTTCACTACCCTCATAGGGGACCATCTACACGCTAATCTGGACAATCCAAGAAAATGTCATCAAATTCGGATGAAAAATTGAGTGAGTAGATGTATGTGATTGGATCAAAAAAATTCTTAGCCTTGGCTGGGATTCGAACCCGCGACCCCTGGAGCTCAAATCAAGACTCATTCCTCTGAGCTATTAAACTTGTCATGAATAAGATTTGAGATTCTCAGAGAAGACAATCCCTCTATGAATAAATCCCTCTATGAAGAACAATTCTCTATGATTTGCATAGGGGACCATCTAAACATTACTCTGTAACATCCCTGAAAATTTCATTGAAATCGGATGGAAAATGTGGAAGTTATGGTCGTTACAAGGAAATTCACGTTTGCGCATGCGCAGTGGCTACTATCAGTCCGAAGGTGGTGATTTTCATAGGGGACCATCTAAATACTAATCTGTAACATCCCTGAAAATTTAATTGAAATCGGATTGAGATTGTGGAAGTTATGGCCGTTTCAAGGAATTCACGTTTGCGCATGCGCAGTCGCTTCTATCAGTCCGGGGATGATGATTTTCATAGGGGACCATCTACAACTTAATCCACATAATCCCTGAAAATTTCATTGAAATCAAGTTGAAAAAGTGGAAGTTATAGCCGTTACAAGGATATTCACGTTTGCGCATGCGCAGTCGCTTCTATCAGTCCGGGGATGATGATTTTCATAGGGGACTATCTACAATTTAATCCACATAATCCCTGAAAATTTCATTGAAATCGGATGGAAAATGTAGAAGTTATGGCCGTTACAAGGAATTCACGTTTGCGCATGCGCAGTCGCTTGTATCAGTCCGAGGATGATGATTTTCATAGAGGACTGTCTACACACCAACCTGCACAATCCCTGAAAATTTCATCGAAATCGGACAATAACTTCGTATAGTTATGCGCGTTACAAGGAATTGATGACAGACGGACAGACAACAGACAGACAGACACGGAACCAAAATTGTTCAGAAAGGTCTAAAACGCAAAACGCGAGTGGAAATTTTGATTTTGGAGAACTTTTTTTTTTCGTCCTTGAAAAGTGAAAACAAAGCTTCCGCTACCTTGGTAGACTCGGAAGCAATTAGCAAAAATTATCAACTAGATTTTTTTTCAGTTATACTGTCTTTCTTTTTTTCTTGGGAGGATCAACCCTCTGTTCTTTCCGAGGAAGCTGCGCTCTTTGTGTCTCTTCTTTTGGTTTATTATTTTCAATAATGAACCTTTGGAATCGACCAAGAAAAAAAAAATTTTAAGACCCCCCTCAAAATTTGATGGTTTACGTTTCAAGGTACGTAGAATCCAAAAATCGAATAAAAATTTTGGCCGTCCGTCCGCCGTACGCGGCACTTTTGCCACTTAGCATTGACCGATTTTGATGAAATTTGGTATGTAGGCTCCATTTGGGGTCTAGTTGTGCCCCGAAGCTTTTGGTTGATGTAGGTCACTCCTAAGGGTTCCAAAATCAATTTTGAAATTTTGAAAACGCCCTAACTCAAAAAATTTCGATATAAAGGTATTGTTTTTCCTTCAATTTAAGATTCTATAGAATTTTTAGAATTTTTTGAGACCACGCGGAGCTTTATAGGACAAACCGTTCGCTCCCTACGAGAACTTGAGGGGTTTCCTTCGTTTTATAACAGAAACTCCTGTAAGGAACTCTATTTTTCGAATCGAGTGTGAAGAGTTTATTTCCTCCGAATAAACTTGATTGAGAAGGTGTGAAGGTAATTATGTAGTAGGTAGGTAGCAAGTACCTATGGTTGGTAAGTAACAAATTTAAAAAAAAATAGTGACAATGGCAAAGTTGTGATCTCCGCAGACGAGTAAAAAAAAAACTTTTTTCTTGGAATTTTTAAAGAATTTTTTTCTTAGAACTTATTTAAAAATAAGTCAATGTGTTTCTCTGCGTTACAAACATCTGAACTCTACCATAAGAAAAAATTATATCAGTCACATGAATAGGGTCCTGTTCCAGGACGTAAACGTCGTGCTAACAATGATAGAACAATACTGAAGACTAGCTTGGCCATTTTCTCCACCTCCATTTACACCGGACTAGTCAGAAACCATGGACTGATTTGGTTGAAATTTGGTATATGGGCTCCATTGGGGGTCTAATTGTGTCTCGAAGCTTTTCATTGATATCAGTTACTTTTGAGGAGTAAAAGTTAAGGGTTGACATTTTCAAAAGTACGCTAGCTCGGGAACTCTCAAAACAAAGGTATTGTTTTTTTCACCAATTGAAGATAGTATTGAATTTTTAGAAGTTTTAGAGACCACGCGGAGCTTTATAGGACAAACCGTTCGCTCCCTACGAGAACTTGAGGGGTTTCCTTCGTTTTATAACAGAAACTCCTGTAAGGAACTCTATTTTTCGAATCGAGTGTGAAGAGTTTATTTCCTCCGAATAAACTTGATTGAGAAGGTGTGAAGGTAATTATGTAGTAGGTAGGTAGCAAGTACCTATGGTTGGTAAGTAACAAATTTAAAAAAAAAATAGTGACAATGGCAAAGTTGTGATCTCCGCAGACGAGTAAAAAAAAAAACTTTTTTCTTGGAATTTTTAAAGAATTTTTTTCTTAGAACTTATTTAAAAATAAGTCAATGTGTTTCTCTGCGTTACAAACATCTGAACTCTACCATAAGAAAAAATTATATCAGTCACATGAATAGGGTCCTGTTCCAGGACGTAAACGTCGTGCTAACAATGATAGAACAATACTGAAGACTAGCTTGGCCATTTTCTCCACCTCCATTTACACCGGACTAGTCAGAAACCTACCAAAAATCTTAAATTGATGGAAACACAATACCTTTCTAAAAAACTTTTTTGAGATAGAGCGTTTTCAAAATTTCAACCCTTAGAAGTGACCTACAGCAACCAACATCGACGGCACACAACTAGACCCTAACAGGCCCCTATACCAAATTTCATCAAAATCGGTCAATGCTGGGTGACGAAAGAGCCGAGTACGGCGGACGGACGGCCTAATTTTTATTCGATTTTTGAATTTCACGTACCTTGAAACGTAAACCAACAAATTTTGAGGGGGGTTAATTTTTTTTCTCGGTCGTTTCCAAAGGTTTGTTATTGAAAATAATTAACCAAAAAAAGGCGAAAAACTCGGGGATTGAAAATAATGTGGGAGCCAGACGAGTAAAGATGTGATAATGAGAGAGGCGCAAACCTCAGAGGTAGAAGTTCAGCAATCCCCGTTCGTAGGAGGTTGATCCATAGCGCGGAAAATTCAAGTTGGGCGGGAATTACAAATTTCGTCCACTGGCCACCGTCCATGTTAGGATGACATGACGAGTTTGGTATCAATTCCTGTGTAATTTTTCACGCTGAATCCGTTAGTGATACTTACAAATGATTTTGACGGCTAGAAAGTGGATTTTTTGAAGAAGACCCTCCATTCGTAGATATGGTAGTGAGTATAAAGTAACACCTTTCTTTTATTATTTTTCTGTATAGATCATTCGTCTGCAAAGATCACAATTTTACCATTGTAACTCTTTTTACCTGCTACATAATTACCTTCACACCTTCAAAATCAATTTTTTGGAAGAAATAAACGCTTTGCATTCGATTCGAAAAATAGGGTCCTTCGTATGGAAATTTGATTACTGGTTGCTACGGAAGCAAAACTGAATACAACTCGAAGAAACGAACAGCAATCGCATTTTGGTCAGATAATAATATTATTTGATAATAGTATTAATTATTAAATTAAATTAAATTAAATTAAATATTAAATAATAATAATAATATTAATAAATATTATTTGAACGCGATTAGACCTCTTTGGTGATTCACACTCGTGATTTTGTTTTATCGAAGGAAAAACCTTAAGGTCTCGTAGGGAGCTAACGGTTTGTGCTGCAGAGCTCCGCATGGTCTCTAAAATTTTAAAAATTCTATGCTATCTTAAATTGATGGAAAAACAATACCTTTATATCGATTTTTTTGAGCTAGGGCGTTTTCAAAATGTCAACCCTTATTTTTCATCCCTTAGAAGTGAAGAAACCATGCTTACTATTGGCTGGGGCGTTAGTGATTATTCGGTTAGGAAGATTATTCGGTATTGAGAATAAAATTTGAAAAAAAAATGCTCTCCTGTAAAATTCTATTTTTTGTACTTACCTGGTTTTTCCCCACCACCAGCCAATTCATTGACCTGGAGAAGATGGGATTTTGGCAGAACTGTTGAAGAATGGACGAGAAAAATTGGAAAAATCATTGCACTCCCCGCATGTGTGTACTAGTAAAATTCGTAAATTGGTACTACGAATCCCATCATGCTCGTACATTCTTATTACAGGATCTAATTCCAAATTCGAATAATATGGAAACAATATTTTATTGATGTTAGGAAGCTATGTGCTACGCCCACAAAGGTAGTAAAATACGTAAATTGATACTACAAACCCCATCCTGCTCGTACATTTGTATTACAGGATCTAATTCCAGATTCGAAGAATGTGGAAACAATATTTTATTGATGTTGGGAAGCAATGTGCTACCCCCACAAAGGTAGTAAAATACGTAAATTGGTACTACGAACCCCATCCTGCTCGTACATTTGTATTACAGGATCTAATTCCAGATTCGAAGAATGTGGAAACAATATTTTATTGATGTTGGGAAGCTATGTGCTACGCCCACAAAGGTAGTGAAATACGTAAATAGGTACTAAAAACCCCATCCTGCTCGTACATTTGTATTACAGGATCTAATTCCAGATTCGAAGAATGTGGAAACAATATTTTATTGATGTTGGGAAGCTGTGTGCTACGCCCACAAAGGTAGTGAAATACGTAAATAGGTACTACAAACCCCATCCTGCTAGTACATTTGTATTACAAGATCTAATTCCAGATTCGAATGATATGGAAACAATATTTTATTGACGTTAGGAAGCTATGTGCGACGCCCACAAAGGTAGTAAATACGTAAATTGGTACTACGAACCCCATCCTGCTGTACATTTTTATTACAGGATCTAATTCCAGATTCTAATAATCTGGGAAGAATATTTTATTGATTTTATTAATAACAACTTATTAAACAACTTGTGAGGGGGGGTTCTTTTCTACTTCTCTTTTGCTTCCTCACTACCGAAGGTTGGGAAGCTTTGTATTCGTGAAAGAAGTGAAAAAAAAAAATTTCCTCCAAAATCAAAATTTCCACTTGCTTTTTGCGTTTTAGAGCTTCCCGAACAATTTTGGTTCCGTGTCTGTCTGTCTGTCGGTCTGTCTGTGGTCAATCCTTGTCCCGGGCAAAACTATACTAACCTGTGGTCCGATTTTGATGAAATTTTCAGGGATTGTGCGGGTTAGGTCCTGGACGGTCCCCTATCAATTTCAGCACCTTCGGACGAATAGGAGCGAGTGCGCATGCGCAAACGTGAATTTCCTGGAACCTCGGTTTCTCGGTTTCTAATGAACCGATTTTGCTCAAATTTGGAGGTTAGTTAGGGACTAACTTCTGAGAGACACCCTATAAGTTTCAATCAAATTGGTCAAGCAATAGCCGCTGCGCATGCGCGAACTTTAAATTTATTGTTACAACCAAAACTCCCCAACAATTCAACCAATTTCGACGAAATTTTAAGGGATTGTGTGGGTTAGGTCCTAGACGGTGGTTTATACCTACACTCTTTCGTTCTTTTATTTCAGTGTGTTATGACCCACATAAATTCAATTATTAGTTCTTAAATAAAGAAGCTACCAGGAGGATCCCAGAGTGAGTCAGCACCTGCTAGGGGAGACGAGGTACGGGGGTTCCGCCAACATGACGTCACCCTTCCACCTCTCTTTCTCCCGAACTGTTCACATGAGTATAAAAGCTCACTCAGGGATGATCCCTTATGCCAATCTAGTCAAGTACTCGTCTTGTTCATTTCGCTCTCCAACTTCTCCTTCATCAAGGTATCTACTCGAAGTCGTAGGCTCAACCAAGTAAATATCCCGCCTTCCCGCCGGTGAGTTTCTCTGAAACGCCGGGGTTGTCGGGCTAGCCCTAATTTTCACAGTACTCCGCATGCCGGTATGGGTCTGACCCGCCGATGCGATAGTACTGAATGTTAGGCTAGGGAAAGTCTCTCTTAGGTTGAGTAGGTGTTAAAGCAACGACAAACGCCGCAGCGAGAAGGTCAGCTCCTTCACTCGCCAACACGCCGAACACAACAGTGGTGACCCCGCACGTTTTTAACTACCTATTCGACGCAGAGAGATGGACGACAACGGCATCCCCGATCCACCACCGATGCCTGACTTCGCCGAAGCCGCCAAAGTGTCAATTCCCTTGACACTACCGCCGTTCTACAGGGAGGATCCTCGCCTCTGGTTCCTGCAACTCGATGCGGCCTACACCAGCGCGCATATCAACACACAACGGGCCAGATTCACTCGGACACTCCCTCTGCTTCCCTACGACGTCGCAGTACAAACGGCAGACCTCACAGCGGCTCAACTCGTCACGCCTTACGACGACCTCAAGGCAAGGCTCATCGAAATATTCGAGCCCTCTCGTCATCAACGGATCGCGGCCCTCACCCAACAACAACACCTGGGGGACCAGAAGCCTTCACAGCTCCTACGCAAAATACGACATCAGCTGGGGGACCTTATGCCACAGGATCTCTCGAAAACCTTCTGGATTAAAGCCTTACCGCTTGACGTACAAACGATCCTCGCACCATGGATGACGAAGGACGCTGAATTTCTCGCACCCATCGCCGACGCGGCCTATGAAATTCGGGGATCCGCATCACTGCATCAAATAGACCCACAACCTCACACAGAGGTTGTCGAGAAGAAGCCGCCACCTCGCAACCAAAGGCCAACGGATCGACGTCCGCGCAGCCGCTCAACATCGCCAGCACGACGAGGTGGTCTATGTTGGTATCATTTTACCTTCCGAAAGAAGGCGTTAAAATGCAACCAACCTTGCTCCTTTAAAAAAGTGTCCTGGTCGGAAAACTAGGAAGCCCGCCTGTTTACAAGGCGGGCACCCCTTACACAGATGTATCCAACCGACTATTTGTAAAATGCAGGAAGAACAACATCCCCTTCCTTATCGACACCGGAGCTAGCATTTCCATTATACCAAACACCTTGCTCAAATGGAAAAAGAAAACCAACGACCAGCTTCTCTTCGCAGCAAACGGCACAGCAATATCGACATACGGTCAATATCGAACAAAAGTCATACTCGAGAACGAAGTATACGAATGGGCCTTTATCGTCGCCGATGTGAAACGTCCGATCATCGGAGCAGATTTCTTGAGCTATTTCGGCCTACATGTCGACCTCAAGAACAGGCACCTCTACAACCCTCACGCACAACGCCCGATTAAAGGCTATGTGAATACGGTCAACACCGGGGTTTCAACGGAGGCAACCCCTCCGGCTTTTACCAAAATGCTGGCTGAATATAAACCAGCACAAAGGAAAGCATCACTTCTCTCGTCAGTAAAACACTTCATCGAGACGAAAGGACCGCCCGTCACAGCAAAAAGTCGCCGACTACACCCTGAACAACTCCGCCAAACAAAGGAAAGTTTTGACAAACTTCTCAAAGATGGAATTATTAGACCATCTAAATCCCCGTGGGCCAGTCCCTTACACGCCGTTCCTAAACCTAATGGTACATGGCGCTTCTGCGGAGACTATAGGAGATTAAATGAACGAACAGTCGGCGACCGATACGCAGTTCCGCACTTACGCGACTTTTCCTCGCACCTACATGACTGCACAGTGTTTTCGACTCTGGATATTTCACGAGCATTCCATCACATCGATGTCAACCCGGCAGATATACCAAAAACCGCAATTATAACACCTTTTGGCCTCTATGAATATAAGAAAATGAATTTCGGGCTCAAAAATGCGGCACAGTCCTGGCAAAGATATATGGACCAGATCCTTAGGGGTCTTGATTTCGTATTCTGCTTCCTCGATGATATCCTAATTGCATCCAAATCGACAGTCGAACACCTGCAACATGTACAACAAGTCCTAACGATTTTCGCTAACGAAGGACTCACAGTCAACAAAGAAAAGTGTGTGCTGGCAAAACAAGAGGTAATCTGTCTCGGTCACCTCGTCAATGCAAACGGAATAAAACCACTTCCAAAAAAAGTGGACAATCTTACTACATTTCCGCTTCCAACAACAGTAACGGATTTAAGACGGTTTTTAGGGATGCTTAATTTCTATCGCCGTCACATCCCACATGCAGCCGTCCATCAACAACCACTAATCGAGGCCATCCCTCAACCTTCAAAAAAGAAGGACAAAAGACCAATTGAATGGACGGAGAAACGTAAAAAAGCTTTCCAACAATGCAAAACCGATTTACAACAAGCAGCAATGTTAGCTCATCCAGCACCCACTGGACACCTATCTCTCACAACAGATGCGTCAGAAATCGGGATCGGAGCAGTTCTACAACAAACTGTCAACGGAAAATCCTCTCCACTAGGATTCTTCTCGAAAACGCTCACGCCCGCTCAAATAAAGTACTCGACCTTCGACAGAGAGTTACTAGCTATTTTCGAAGGGATCAAGCACTTCAGAGACTTTATCGAGGGACGTGAATTTCATGTTGTCACCGACCACAAACCCTTAACAACCTCGCTGCATCAGGATAGGAAAACAGCTTCACCGCGACGCCTACGTCAAATGGAATTTATAAGTCAATTTACGACCGATATTCGCTTCACTCCGGGAACGTCCAATGTAGTGGCCGACGCCCTTTCACGGCCATCTCACCCGGAACTCAACGAATTGACTTCATTTCCGACAGGCGCCTCCATTGCCCAGGAACAACGGAACGACACATCAGCGGAATTCCGAAATCTAATCACTAATAAACGATTAGAAGAAACATCCGTCCCATCCAGTAACACAAAACTATGGTGCGACGTATCAGGCGAATGTCCTCGCCCGTTCATTCCAAACAAATTGCGCCGCGCAATTTTTGAACATTACCACGCTCTCAGCCACCCTGGAATAAGAGCCACTCGTGACATAATTCGAGCTAGAACATTTTGGCCTAGGATGAATACCGACCTACGCAATTGGGTACTAGCGTGCGAACGCTGCGCAAAATATAAAGAGTTTCGGCATCCGAAAACTACGCCACAACAATTCGAATTTGCGCCGGCCCTAGCTCATTTACACGTAGACATCGTAGGTCCTCTGGAACAATCAGAAGGGTACAAATACCTTCTTACCATGATCGACCGAAACACCAGTTGGCCCGAGTGTGTACCACTTCGATCTATCACTACGAAAGCCGTCATTGACAACATCACCAAAAATTGGATCGCGCGATACGGCTGTCCTCTCCTTCTTACTACCGATCAAGGAAGACAGTTCGAGAGTTCCGAATTTACAGAATTTCTTAAAAAATTCGGTATACAGCGAATCCGGACGACGGCGTATCATCCCGAAGCCAACGGGAAAATCGAAAGGTGGCATCGCGATCTGAAAAATGCTTTACGCACGGCCGCGACATCTCCTTCATGGTCAAAGGACCTACCGACCATTTTACTCGGCTTACGAACAACGATTCGATATTCCGACGGGTATAGCGCGGCCGAAAGGATCTTCCGCGCACCCCTTCGTCTACCAGCCGACATCTTTCAACCTCCACCTACGGAAATTAACGAAAAACCTACAACCGTCCAACCCGAAAAATTAAACCGCTCCTTTCCGACCTCATTCCACACGACGCCGAAAATCTACCTGAGGGAAGAGGGACTGAAAAAAGGTTTAAAGCCATTGTACTCGGGGCCGTACGACGTCATTCACACCGACGAAAAAACGGCAACCATCAACATAGACGGCTCAAAAATAACCGTTTCGTTAAACAGATGTAGGCCAGCGTACGGGTTTACCCCCACTCCAAGAACAACCGAGGTACCTAAGAATTCCAACGAATCGGTATCACTCCAACACGAGACTCTAACCGAGGCACATCTCCACTGGAACAGCCTACACCATTCAAGGCGACCATATACCGAGGATGGAATCATCTCCGCAAAAGGCAGAGGGCAAAGCACCGCCCGATGTCCTATCGCCCTTCATTCGGAAGCCGACAAAGCCAATGCGTCCGCCGACTTCAAACGCAAATTTACCCCGCGCCGCACCTACGCGGCAGTCACAAAACACCTTCAGCAACACGCCAAATAAAAATCAACAAGGGAGCCACCACGATGAACATATGCCGTGGTGCGCTACCCAAAACGAACTGAAGGAAATAGGGGAAATCGAAATTGCAAGACACAATGCAATGATCAACAACGCGATGAAATCCTTTTTCTCCTCATCCCCTATTTCCTTCCTAAGACCCGGGCCGAACAACCGCCGTCGTGCGGACGCCAATCCCAAATCCTCTTCAGTTCGGTCCGGGCAATTTTTATTCATTGCACTAACATTCTCCAGAAGGAGAATGCATTTCGGCCTGGCCACTTGGCGTCACTGCGCCTCACGCCACGCACGCAGCCGACGACCACCGTCAGGGATCGTCACAACGATATCGATCGGCATTACAACCACTAACGACGGGATCAGCGAAATTCAGATCCACGCAAATTACAAGAGGACGTTCTCCATACAAGACAACTTGAAGATTTTCATCAAGATTCAATTCATGTAAACTTTAAATCAATTTTGCTTAAAATCAATTGTAACTCTTTCAACAATCAATATCATATTGCAACAATTCACATCTTCTATATATTAAGAACTAGGGGGACCTATGTTATGACCCACATAAATTCAATTATTAGTTCTTAAATAAAGAAGCTACCAGGAGGATCCCAGAGTGAGTCAGCACCTGCTAGGGGAGACGAGGTACGGGGGTTCCGCCAACATGACGTCACCCTTCCACCTCTCTTTCTCCCGAACTGTTCACATGAGTATAAAAGCTCACTCAGGGATGATCCCTTATGCCAATCTAGTCAAGTACTCGTCTTGTTCATTTCGCTCTCCAACTTCTCCTTCATCAAGGTATCTACTCGAAGTCGTAGGCTCAACCAAGTAAATATCCCGCCTTCCCGCCGGTGAGTTTCTCTGAAACGCCGGGGTTGTCGGGCTAGCCCTAATTTTCACAGTACTCCGCATGCCGGTATGGGTCTGACCCGCCGATGCGATAGTACTGAATGTTAGGCTAGGGAAAGTCTCTCTTAGGTTGAGTAGGTGTTAAAGCAACGACAAACGCCGCAGCGAGAAGGTCAGCTCCTTCACTCGCCAACACGCCGAACACAACACAGTGGTTTATATACCACAACTATTTACAACACTATTAAAACATTAATACCTGCAACCCTATCCCGCATATTATCGCCAATATTTTGGTATTCAATAACTCTTTGAATCATAATTTTTTCGCCAACTGATTCTATTCGTCCATGTTACAATGAGTGAGGAAGCTATACTGCCCACCCAACTTGGCAGACGTTTTTTTCTATAGTGATACATTTTGCGAACCATATAGAACCATTAATTATGGATCAATGTCCCTCCCTCATTATTAAACTTCCTGGTCCTTAGGAAGGGAAGTGGGGCCTAATAAACTCGGCCCGATTTTATTTCCTATGTATGATTTTTTCTCTTGAAAATTATATTTTCCCCATTTCTCTCTTATTGGTCCTTTTTGGCAATTACCCATTATTTTTCATGTAAACAACTTGTGAGGGGGGGTTCTTTTCTACTTCTCTTCTACTTTTCTATATTGACACATTTTGCGAAACGTTCTGAGATTGAATTGGGTGAGTTCACCAATTTGGCATTCTCCCACACCCTTGAAAACGGCTGGTTCCAGCCCTCAACTCTGCGGCGCCTTGCCAGCGCTATTCACACTGCAGCGGAATTGACGTCCAGTAAGCTCGAGCTTACTGGAAGTCAATTCAGCTGCTGTGTGAACGGAAGCCACTATGCGTTCATATGTACAGCGTATATGTGAAGAACTGTATATGTCATCAGCAAGCGAAATGTGAATATCTGAGTCGGTTAACAAGTATCTCGGCCTTAATTAATGTTGGAATTCCAAAATTTTGTTAAAATGACCACTCCTTCAGGTGGACGTCACTTTACCACAACTATGATACGGACGTCATTTTGTACCAAGATGTAAATATATATATATATATATATATATATATATATATATATATATATAAATCAAAACACGAGTGTGAATCGCAAAAGAGGCCTAATCTCCGTTCAAAGTAGAGCTGACCGAAATGCAATCGATGGTTGGTAATTTTGAGTTTTTTTTTTTTTTTTTTTTTTTTTTTTTTCTTTCTTTTCTTCTCATATTGGATGGTTGGTGATTTTGTAGACGAGTGATCTATATAGAAAATGATAATATGTTTTTTATTCGATTTTCTTATTCTACGTACCTTGAAACGTAAAACATCAAATTTTGAGGGGGGGTTAAATTTTTTTTTTCTTGCTCGATTCCAAAGGCTTATTATTGAAAATAATAAACCAAAAATCTTAACTGTATTCCGTCTCTTAGTCTTTGTCTTACTTCCAGGAAACAATAAATTGCCGATATTCCCAGACCTGAATTGAGAACAGTTTTTGGTCTTCGATAGCATTCAGTAGTCCGTTGAAGTCTTGAGTTAATTTCACAGCTCTTTCTGCTACATTGTTGACAGGTCTATGTCAGGAGAGTTACTTGGCTTAAAGGAATGTGCTGGAAATATTTGTGAAAAATTGTTTACTCTTTTGCATGACTGGCTAGAGTGTCAAAAATTATTGTCCACTGAATGAAAGAACGAATGAATGAAAGACAGTTTATTCAAAAAAAAAAATAAATAAATAAAGAAATTACAAAAAAAAATATCATAACTGTAAATTAGTACAGCAACACAAAGGAAAAATTATAGTATATTAATGCAATGGAATATACCCCAGGAACCATAGGGTACGACCCTGTGCGGTTCGGGGGAGTTGAGGTAAACAAGTAATATTACCTATTACACCATTTTTACAAGAACGACCCAAAAGTGATCAGATGAGGAATAAAAGGATACAAAAATTAGAATAAATTTCTATGAACCCATGTGACAATTCCAAACGAATTTGGATAGAATACAATCATTAATAGGTAAAGATAAACACCATAGAAGCAAAAAAGCGAACAAAATCATGACACATAAACACTAGTCAGTAAATTGGAACAGTTTATAGGACCATGGGTTATCAACCATGTGAAAATTTTAGTTTCATAAACGGCACGCGAAAAATGTCCAGGTATGGTCATGTCGGCTGGGAGAGACCGCAATATATTAGGCATACTGAAAAATATATGCCTTGAGGTACACCATAAACGAGATTGGGAGCTGGTATTACCGCCTTAGAAGTGAGGCGAGCTGGGTATATGCTATGGCTAGGATACACGAAGTAATCGGGGTGTTTGTGAAAAAAAGTAATAGCTATTTTGACATACAGTTGTTGAACTGAGAATACCTGGACAGCTTTGAATAGGTCAGAGGTGGGGAACCGGCGTGGTTTCCTAGCGATTACTTTTAGGATTGATTTTTGGACAATACAAAGCGGATTTAGGATAGACGCTGAAGCGCCGCCCCAAGCTAAAATACCGAAGCTAATGACACTTTGCACAAGAGCTTTATATAATATATAAATTAATTAAATATTACTATATTATAATATATTACTATATACTAATATATACTAAATATTACTTATATATTATTATATATAGTATTATTTAGTAATATAATATATACTAAATATTATGGTGATTAAAGTTTTCTTGTCAAAACATCCCCTCAATCTATAAAAAATATGAATAAATTTACGGAGTTTCTGAACCATGGAGCTAATATGATACTCCCACCTCAAGTCTTCGTCTATAGTAATTCCTAAGTACTTTGTAGAATAAACCCGTTCTAATTGTGGACAATCGCCGTCACACGCACACTTCATTTAGTCATTTCCACATGTATGTATCATGATACCGTGCTGCTCCAACTTATGTTTGGATGCGGACTTGGAAAAAACCAAGAACTTGGTTTTTTAACGTTTAAACTCAAGGAGTTAGAGCACATCCACTCAAAGACTTTGTTGATGTCAGAATTTGCATCCCTAAACACCTCCTCCCAATCATCCCCCTCGCATAAAATCGATGTATCATCAGCATACATGTACATGGTACCAAAAAGATTCAAAGAGCTTAATTGATTTATAAATATTAAAAAGAAAATAGCTGCCAGAGTACCACCTTGGATTACCCCTACTGTACTGCTTGACAGGCTAGACTCGTTTCCCAGTCATACAGTTCAGATCGATTCCTGTCGTATCAGCCACTTCCCCACAATCGCCCGCTAATTAACCTGATTAAGGGGGCCACTTGAAACGTCCACATTTCACGTCCTCTCGTTCCCTCTGGAAAATAACGGAAATTCACCCGTCGAAAGTCCGACATTTCAACGAAGAGAAGGTCGGAAAAGGCCGAACGATGAATTTTGCACGTCTCTCCGGTCTCCCCTGACCTCCAGTCCCCGTTCCCTCCTAGACTGGGCGGTACAGCGTTAATGGGCGCTCTGAGGGTTGACTTTTTCATTAGGAGGCGAAGGAGAGCAGCGATCTTCATTATCCGGTTCTATTAATTAGGGCTATAAACCGACCGTCACCCTCCGATTTGCCTCGACGTGAGCTTTCAGTAATTTTGTTAATCGACCATCCAGAGCGCGGGGTTCGGGTGGGTTTTATAATTGCGGGATCGATCGGGCGAGGCGTATGAAATCCTGAGGGCTGAATGTGAATAAAATTGGGTTGGCGACAAGCAGTACAGCTGTGCAACTAATTAACTACAATTTCAACTACTAACTACTCGTTAAGTAGCTGCAACAAGTAAGTACTTTCTACTAGAAGTCAGTAGTAACCCATGAGCAACTACTTTTCTCCATTTTGGTTTATTATTTTCATTAATGAACCTTCGGAATCGACCAGGAAAAAAAATGTAACCCCCCTCAAAAAATTTTGGCTTTTATAGTACGTAGAATCCGAAAATCGAATGAAAACGTTACAAATTATTATACAAAGATTTATAATTTGTCTATATAGATCACTCGTCTGCAAAGAACACGGCTTTGCCATTGTTAGCACCAACCAATTTGAAGAAAAACATCGATCGCATTACGATCAGCTAACATTTGAACGGATATTCGTCCTCTTTTGCGATTCACATTCGTGTTCCCGATTTATCGTAGTAAAACCCTTAAATTCTCGTAGGGAGCGAATGGTTTGTCCTACAGAGCTCCGCGTGGTCTAAAAAAAGTCTAAAAATTCTATAGAATCTTAAATTGAAGGAAAAACAATGCCTTTACATCAAAATTTTTTGAGTTAGAGCGTTTTCAAAATTTCAAAATGTATTTTTCTACCCTTAGAAACACTAAGGGTACATCAACCACAAGCTTCTGGGCACACCTAGACCCCAAATGGAGCCTACATACCAAATTTCATCAAAATCGGTCAATGCTAAGTGGGGAAAGTGCCGCGTACAGCATACGACGGACGGCGGACGGACGGCCAAATTCTGGTTTATTATTTTCAATATTGAACCTTTGGAGTCGACCAAAATCTTAACACCTCCTCAAAATTCGATGGTTTACGTTTCAAGGTACGTAGAATCCAAAAATTGAATACAAATTTGGCCTTCCGTCCGCCGTATGCTGTACGCGGCACTTTCCCACTTAGCATTGACCGATTTTGATGAAATTTGGTATGTAGGCTCCATTTGGGGTCTAGTTGTGTCCCGAAGATTTTTGTTGATGTAGGTCACTTCTAAGGGTTCAAAAATAAATTTTGAAATTTTGAAAACGCCCTAACTCAAAAAATGTTGATATAAAGGTATTGTTTTTCTTTCAATTTAAGATTCTATACAATTTTTAAAATTTTTTGATACCACGCGGAGCTCTGTAGGCAAACCGTTCGCTCCCTACGAGAATTTAAGGGTTTTACGTACGATAAATCGGAAACACGAGTGTGAATCGCAAAAGAGGCCTAATCTCCGTTCAAATTTTAGCTGACCGAAATGCGATCGATGTTTTTCTTCATGTTGGATGGCTGGTGGCTTTGCAGACGAGTGATCTACATAGAAAAATAATAAACCATTGTGTAATAATTTGCAGCGTTTCTTGACAGAGGCTTCACTTGTCAGGCATTTTGTTCTGTGGTAATTTTTGGTTTATTATTTTCAATAATAAGCCTTTGGAATCGAGCAAGAAAAAAAAAATTTTAACCCCCCCTCAAAATTTGATGTTTTACGTTTCAAGGTACGTAGAATCCGAAAATCGAATAAAAAAATTTCCGTCCGTCCGCCGTACGCGGCACTTTTCTTAGCAACACTGGACCGATTTGGTTCAAATTTCGTATATGGGCTCCATTTGGGGTCTAGTTGTGCCGCGAAGCTTTTGGTTGATGTAGGTCACTTCTAAGGGGTGAAAATTAAGGGTTGAAATTTTCAAGAGTGCCCTAGCTCGAAAACTCTCGAAATAAAGGTATCGTTTTTTCACCAATTTTAAATAGTACAGAATTTTTTAAAATTTTTGAGACCACCCGGAGCTCTGTAGGACAAACCGTTCGGTCCCTACGAGTAATTGAAGGTTTTCCTTCGATAAAACAGAATCATGAGTGTGAATCGCAAAAGAGGTCTAATCGCCGTTCAAATTTTATCTGACTAAAATGCGATCGCTGTTCATTTCTTCGATTTGTATGCAGTTTTGCCTTCTGCGTAACCAGTAATCAAATTTCCATATCAAGCTTTCTATTTTTCGAATCGAGTGTGAAGCGTTTAGTTCTTTCTAATAAACTTGATTGTGAAGGTGTGAAGCCATTATAGTGTGGTAGGTAGTACCTACCAATAGTTGGTAGGTAAAAAAAAATTGGTAGGTAAAAACAATGTTTGTAGGTAAAAAACGCTGCAAATCATTGCTCACTGATCAGATCACTGATCAGCTGAGTGAGCTCCGAAGCCATTTTCAATGCTATTGAATGGAAGTGCTCTTCCAGGCGTCTCCAGCATTCGAGGATATCTTCTTCACTCCTCACATCACTGATCAGCTGAGTGAGCTCCAAAGCCATTTTCAATCCTATTGAATGGAGGTGCTCTTCCAGGCGTCTCCAGCATTCGAGGAGATCTTCTTCACTCCTCACATCACTGATCAGCTGAGTGAGCTCGAAAGCCATTTTCAATCCTATTGAATGGAAGTGCTCTTCCAGGCGTCTCCAGCATTCGAGGAGATCTTCTTCACTCTTCTGATCACTGATCAGCTGAGTGAGCTCCGAAGCCATTATCAATCCTATTGAACGCAGGAGCTGAAATTTGAGAGGGAAGGTCAAGGGAGAATACAGTGGTAGGTGCTATTGATGGAGAACCAGTGATCTATACAGAAGGGTGATCTACACAGAAAATAATAAACCTTTGAGCAATGATTTGCAGCATTTTTCTTTGGGTTTTAACATTGTGTAAAACGTTATTTCAAGGCTCTATTATAGAATTTGACTTGAAATTCCAGAATCTAAAATTTAGGCAAATTCCCAATTAATCCTAAATATTCTTATACACTAAATATGGTTTATCGAAAGTACATCACAGGAATGAATATAATGGCGACAAAACATCTTCCCAAGTATAGCGATTTACCACCTGCTGCCTCGAGCTTTATATCTCTCCGAACAAAGACAGATCGGGCGCAGTTTAGGGAACAATATAGTTTAGAGGACCCGATAGTGTGGTGGTTTCACGTTCCTGTAGTAGTGCGTTGCTGACAGTCGATATCGCGAAAGTGGTAGTGCACTTCGTAGCGGTTATGATATAGGGGCCGACGGGTGATACAGCTCTCGCCTCGCTCCGAGCAAATTATCGGGTTTATGGAAGGGGTAGATGAACAGCTAGATCGCTGCGAATAAACTGAGCTAGAGAGGCCAACGTGAAAAAGTGGCCTCCAGCGCTCGTTTCAATCAAGTTTTTAGTTACTCTCGCCGCTTGATTGGCACTAGATTCAATTGGAAAAGCGATTCGTGGTCTCTACGACACGGGAGTTTCAATCTATAAATTTCATAGAGTCTGGTGGAGTGAATGTAATTATACTTATATTGTGTAAGCAACACTTCTGCCCTCTGAGTGGCTTTCAAACCTAACCCATTGACGCCCAAAACTTTTTGTTTTCTCTATACAGGGTGTCTACACTTAAGATGGGCATAACTTCACGGTTCGATTCTACAAGGTATTTCCAACAAAAAATGTCTCCCAGCAATTTTCTTCTAACCCACTCAAAATTCCTTTTTTTTCACTTTAAAGTTTTTTCCGGGTTTTTGACCTTACGGCACTGATATGGTCATAACTATCTTATTTCTCCTGAAAATTCAAATCTGACTACACCGTTAGAAAGAGCGTTATATTCCTAAGCTACCTAGTGCAAAATCAAAATCTTCAGCAATAAAATAGTTTCAAAAAATCAAGTCAAAAAGCAAACTTTAAAATTTTTTTGAAACTTGACTTTCTTCGACCAAAGTTTTCACTCTAAATCTCTGCCCATTTTGTTGGGCGCTCTTTAGGGAAAACATGCTCGAATAGTCAGCTTTCCAACGGTTTATCAATTTTTCTTTTTAACATTAAAATTGGAAGAGTAAATGTAGTTTGAATGTCAAAAAACGTGTGTTTTACAAAAAGCGGTTTATGGTCCCCCTCGATCTCAAGATGGCTTGACGATTTTGGTATCATTTCCTATGTAATTTTTTACGCTGAATTCAATGGTGATACTTCCGAATGATTCCGACTGCTAGAAAGTGGGTTTTGCGAAGAAAACCTTCGTTTTATGTACATAAAATACGCATTATTGGTAGATATGGTAGTGAGCATAAAGTAACACCTTTTTACTCAACAAAAACTTCAATCAGCTAGAAATTTGCTGTTTTTATTGAGTAGAAAAGTGTTAATTTATGCTCACTACCATATCTACCAATAATGCGCATCTTATGTAGGTTTTCTTCGAAAAATCTACAACGAAGGTTTTCTTCAAAAAATCCACTTTCTAGCAGTCGGAATCATTCGGAAGTATCACCATTGAATTCAGCGTAAAAAATTACATAGAAAATGATACCAAAATCGTCAAGCCATCTTGAGATCGAGGGGGACCATGAACCGCTTAAAACACTGGATTTTCTTGTAAAACACACGTTTTTTGACATTCAAACTTCATTTACTCTTCCAATTTTAATGTTAATAAGAAAAATTGATAGACCGTTGGAAAACTGACTACTTGAGCATGTTTTCTCTAAAGAGCGCCCATCAAAATAGGCCGTGAGGTCGAAGACGCGAAAAAAAAACTTTAAAGTGGAAAAAAGGAATTTTGAGAAAATTGCTAGTAGAAATTTTTTGTTGGAAATACCCTTTAGAATCGAACCCTGAAGTTATGCCCATCTTAACCCTGGAATGGAATCGTCACCCGATGTGTGCTTAATGGAAACGTCTGGTGTAATTTTTACACCACTCAGAAAACATCAATATTCAACATATTTCGTCAGCTCTCTGCATTGATTTACACTTTTTTCATTCAAGTAGGTATAGTTCTCTACTACATTTGTGGCCGTTCTCGAGACAATTATTGCCTCTATACTACTAAAATGAGGGGATTCTGAGCCAATTCTCTTTGCTTTCTCTATTTTCCCTTGATTTCTATTCGTTTTCCTGGGCTCAATATTCAAGTTCAATACTTCTGCTGATTTCAATAGCAAAAGGGGTACTGCCAGGTGCTACTACCAGTCCAATAACTAGTTTTTCAACGATGAACACATTTTTATTTTCAAGCTCGTATTACAAAATGTAACTCAACAGTTTTCCTCTCACTCTTTCAAGGTATTTGACGGACTAGAAAAAGTAACCTCCAACAATGAAAATCACTTCAAAGGAACAGGAAAGCAAATTGCAAAAATTATTGCAAAAATGATGTTATTTTGACACCATGAATGGGGCGGGGAATGGAAACGTGGTGTGAAAATTACACCGTTCTACCTACTTTATTGGAAATATTACCTCCAACAATGAAATTACTTCAAAGGAACAGGAAAGCAAATTGCTTCGTATTGGTAGACTCGGAAGCAATAGGAGATTTAGGAATATTACTGTGTTTTTTTATACATGTATATTTATGTATACATATATGTATACATGTATATGGCTGTTTTGTGAAACAAAAATGATGTTATTTTGACACCATGAATGGGGCAGGGAATGGAAACGTGGTGTGAAAATTACACCGTTCTACCTACTTTATTGGAAACGTTGTAAAAATGACACCATGAGTTCAGTTTACAGGCCTGTGAGAGACAACAGCGACAAACTCGGTGGCAGAGGGCATGCGCGACTGAAGGGGGACACCCTAGGGATAGCATAGGTGGGGTGGTGCCTTCCCGCCCATTTTGCTAGTGTGGTGGGCGACTGTTTCAAGGCCACAGGTGTAAAATTTACGTGACGATTCCATTCCAGGGTTAAGTGTAGACACCCTGTATATTTTTAAAATTAATCGATATTTCGACGCCAAATAATAGTCTTTAGAACACGGGAAAAATCATTTCAAAAATTTCCAAATCAAATTTTAGCAAATAATTTAAATTGAATAATTTTAAAAATCTCCTGGTCAAATTTCATGGGTTTACGTTGATATATCGCGACGCTGGACGCCGTAAGAACTGACCTTTTTCTTATAAAACTGAGTTTTTAGTAGATCGTGTCGTGATTTCACCGGCTCTACTAGGGACACTTGGAATATTGGATGCGGAATACGTCCAATATTAAGTAAGTAATTCATCAACTAATTTTCACATTCATAATTGGTCAAAAAAATATCATTAAAGGGTCATTAGAACTTTATCCGATGTATCATTGCCATTTATCCAACATATCATTGACCTGATTATGGCAACGTAGGTATTTGATAGGGTACTTGCTCAAACAAAACCATATTTGGAAACCGCTTTTCACTATGAAAGCAGTAAAAATTGGTTGTAGGAAGCTCCGTTATTAGTGTCACTACGGACTTTCGACCGCGTTATCAATCATAATCCCGCCGGCCATTGTTAGCCCGCGATGAATGGGTTGGCGAAAGGGCAAGAAAACCAATCGGTCCTGACGTGTCTCGTCCCGGAGGGTGTGGTCTGAAGGAGTCTGAAGGCGATGAAATACTTCCCGACAAAGGTTATTAGAGCGTCAACATGCCCGACCTTCTTTCACGAGCATAAAACAGTGAGTTTCGTGAAATTTTTTGTAAGTCCTGGGAATTTCGATGATAATTTTTCGTAGCGATATTTGCCTTCATTCAACTGTCGCTTTTCTTTTTATGTGCACATCATCTACCTACATGGTGTGAATGTTTGATGCACTTATTTACAACCTCTTCAAAAACTTGTAGCTCTACGAACGTACGTTCTATCCTGTAGGAGTAAATCATGTGGAGAAACGCAAAAACATTATCGCACAATGGTTTATTATTTTTCTAAGTAGATCGGCTTTCCCATACGCCTCCCTTATTTTTGCTCAAAATTCAGTCAACTTCATTTTGACAGAAAGACCAACCAGAGAAACAACGTTATCTAGGAGCTGAGGGTGCCCCCATATTCAAAACGAACTTTGGTTCTTAGTTACTAGAGAAGCATAACTGACTTGAAACTTTATTCGGAGAAAGAAAACGCTATAAGTTATTACACTAATTTTCGAGCTAGGGCGTTTTCAAAATTTCAACCCTTAGAAGTGACTGACACCAATCAAAAGCTTTGGGGCACAACTAGACTCCAAATGGAGCCCATATACCAAATTTGAACCAAATCGGTCCTGCGTTGCTAAGAAAAGTGCCGCGTACTGAGGAAAGACGGAAATTTTTTATTAAATTTTCGGATTCTGCGTGCCGTGAAACTTAAACCAACAAATTTTGATGGGGGTTGAAATTTCGTTTTCTTGGTCGATTCCGAAGGTTCATTATTGAAAATAATAAACCAAAAAAATGGACCATGGCTATGCTATGCGACAGTGATCTATACGGGAAAATAATACAACTTTGTGAAATAATTTGCAGCGTTTTAGTTAATGTGCCATTATGGCACTACTATATGCCGTTTGCTTGGCGGCCACAGCTAGCTCAGTGGAGTGGAACCATCGACCTACCGGTTACCTACCTGTATTCCAAAATTGTAATCGTTTGTTGGGCACCACTCCTCTGTAATATTCTTTGAAATTCCTGGCAAGAGGGGGTGCATAGGGTTACTGAATACAGTGGCATCTCCTCCAGGCAAACATAGCAAACACTTGCCTCACTGTTGCCTCACTTTGCCTCACTGGCAAACGTTTGCCTTACTGTAGATAAGCAAAATGAATAAATTAATTTTTGTTGAGATTCTCCTATATTTTCATTCTTTGCAAGTACTATTACTATAATATAGCCAATTTTGGAAAATTTTAATACAATTTAGGGACTATTTGATTATTACCAAGGAAATTAGATGAAATTGGAGAATGAATTAAGAAAGTACCTACGTATTTTGCCCCGAATACTAACCAGCAACACACCATAGACTTGGGGAGGTCGGTAATGTAGAAGATTGAGGATGATACGGGAACTACCTAAGGCGGGGCCCAGCGATGCAAGGCAAGCAGTTCAAAAAAATGATTTTTCGGGACTGTTTAGAGTGAGAAGCGATGATCGGCGGGGTGGCAGGGGGCATCGCGGTGTCAAGTATTACCATACCCCCACTACCACAGCATCAGCCTAGGCCAGCGGTTCCCAACTAAATTTTTCCAAGGACCCCTTCATCAATGACGAGGACCCCCACTATCTAAAGTTTCCTAAAAAGAACCAAACTATGTGAAAAAATAAATCAAACTGATGCTATAAAACTTAGGATTTATTCGTGAAAATACAGAGATTTTCAAGGTTCAAGAGACGCCGACGAGTTGGGTTCAAGAGATACTAGCAAGTTCGGTTTGAGAGTCACTGACTTATTAACTTTAACATTGAAAGCATTTTCTCGTTCTTCGTCTGTATGCCTAGGCCGTTTTAACGATCCAAATTTTAACCAACGGTCCATAACGTACGCGTAATTAACTTTCCGTGAAAAACAAAGCTTTTCAATCACTAAAATGTTGCACAAAATCACACATGTAAACAACTCGGTCAGGGACCGCACTAGCACTAGCAAACTCCACTAGCACTAACTTGTCTCCAGTACTCTGTGAGCACTAGCAATAAATTACTAACAATATAGCAATAACTGACATCTCTGAAATACGAGACAATCTCGTACATAAAGCCAAACTAGAGTGTGCTAGCGTTACTTGTCATATGAAGCCAGACGCAGAAGTCAACGTTCAGAAGCTGCAAATATATATTTAATTTGTATATCCTAAGGACCCCTCAGCCATATCTGGCGGACCCCCAGGGGTCCGCGAACCACCAGTTGGGAACCGCTGGCCTAGACAAACAATCGAGGGGCTGTTTTGTGACTGAAAGCAGAGAAACTTGGGAGATGAGCCATGGATACTAATTAACACACGCATGGCAAGACATATCACATCCATCCCACCAATCTCAAGGAGGGAAAACAGTTCGTTCTTTGCTGCCGCAAATAGCAGCTGTCTGGCACTTACTGGTGTCCTATTCTCGATTTTACTGTACATTTCACTGTACCTACTCGTTTTTCTTGTTGATAGGTACTTGGAAATAATTGCATATTGTAGAAAGGAGGTTTCACATCACATGAGGTCTAAATTCCTTTTTTGGTTTATTACTCCAAGAAAGAAATTTTGAACCCCCTCAAAATTTGATGGTTACGTTTGAGGTAATAAAGAATCCGCCCGTCCGCGGAACTTTCCTTAATTATCAGTGGACCGATTTTGAAGCGGTGAAACATTGGGGCTGTAACTTCCTAAGGCCCCCTATCTCCTAATTTTAGATAGGTACCATTGCATTTTTAGAATCGAATGAGCCCTCCCAGAGCTTTATAGGACAAACTGTTAGCTCTCTATGAGAACTTGAAGGTTGGACTTACGATAAATCAGAAACACGAGTGTGAATCGCAAAAGAGGCCTAATCACCTCACAAATTTTAGCTGACCAAAATGCGATCGCTGTTCGTTTCTTTGGGTTGTACATGTTTTGCTTAATCATTATTCAAATTTCTAAATCAAGGCATTCTTTATAAACAAGATTATGAAGCGAAAACATGATTGGCAGGTAGTGACAAGGGTAAAGCTGGCACATGATCTTCAGAAAAATAATAAACCTTTGTGTAACAATTTGCAGCGTTTTTCATTATTGTTTATTCCTCTATGACTGGCCAAGATGTTTGCCTAACGAATATTCTCACCTGACGCCCTGGTGCCATAGCAAAGACAGGAAAATGTCAAAAACTGAAATGTTTCTACGTAAATCTACATAATAATATTATTATGTAGATCTTGGCATATTATGCCAAGTTAAAGGGGAGAAAATATGCACAGGCATGTGAATTCAGCCAATTTATAACGAAAAACATCTCGAGGATTGAATAGAGGGGGAACCAAGTAATCCAGTTTTTCTATCGTAATTCTCAACTGATCGCGTTTGATCCAACTTCGACCCTCGTGAAGGGAGTCCTTGATTTATTAGCGTTATAACTTCGATATTTTCCTAAACTACAAACAGATTGAAAGCTAAAAGAGGTAGTGAAAACCCCTCTTGAAAAAATTGATCTCCTTCTCAATCCTTTGGCCAACTTTTTCTCGGCCTTTTTTACGCTTATTCGGGTGCTAATTATTAATTAAACTTGTTTTCAAGGAAATGATTAAACGCGGCCAAACTTCGCCTGTCGAATCGAACGAAAACAGTTTCATTTGAGTGGCTCAAAAGACAACTAGTTAGTTTGAAGTTCTCTCGGTTTGTATTATTCGTTTATAACTCGTTGCGACGTCTAATAACTAAGTCAAACGAATTTCCACTTGATGAGAATCGACTGGTGGGGCTGGCGGTTACATTGGACGGTTTTCCGACCGATTCTGACTTCGTTTCAGGAATGATTTCATTGCCTGAACGTCAAATATGTTGATTTCAGCATTCTGATCTAATAAGTCTGTAAGTTATTCATAATTTGCCCCCTTCGTGAATTGCAGCCGTGGGATTTACGGAAAAACACTAAATCTATGGATTTTCTTTTTGCTTCCAAGCCTACCAACGTAGCGGAAGCAATGTTTTCACTTTTCATGGTTAAAAAAAGTGTGTGTGGCACATAGCTTCCTCATATCTATAACCCAGTTGTATAGATGATCAAATGCATAGATGGAGATTATCTCCAAAATCAAAATTTCCACTATTCTTTTACGATTTAGGCCTTCTTGAACCATTATGATATCATCTGTATATTTGTCCGTGAGTCTGTCATGAAATCATTGTAACGGGCGTCACCTGACTCAGTCCAGGCCCGCCCTGACTCTGTCCCACTAAGAAATGGAAAGGTTGGTCCACTCTCCTAACTCAGTCCCTCTAGTGAAAGGCGAAATGTCCAAGTTGGACATGAAAAATGCGAAAATTCTAATTGATATATTTGTGGTGTTTATTAAATTATAAAAATACTTACATCATAGTAAGATCTGGAGAGCAGTAATGACGCTTCTCCTACTTTTAGGAAGGCAGGGGGTTCCATTTCAGGTTGGATTTTCGTCCAACTGCCATTCCTGGCGTCACGAAAGTCATCAGCTGTCTTCCAAAGGGAAGATCAGAATTTGTTCTGGTGATTTCGCTCATGACTTTCCACTGTCTTGGGTTGGGACGAGGGGGGCGATGAGAGCCCTGGCCGCCGAAAAACGCACGCTGCCGACGATGAGCCTTGAACCCACGATCCCCGCAGAGGTCGATCCAAAGTCCACTGCCAACTAACAACGCCCCAACGACCGTACTGACTGATTCGTCTAACCGCTCAAACTGTAGCGAGATCGAGTCGGGCAATTGCGACTATCTCCCTTTCACCAGTTTTGGGATCGAGTCGGGTGTCGCAACAGGCAAATTTATACGAAGTATCGTCCAATTTTGATGAAATTCTCAGAGGTTGTTTGAATTATAGTGTAGATTATCCCCATGAAAACCATAGCCCTTACTTACAAGCTAAATTCCTGATTTCCCATCCAAATTCAATTTTTGACGAAATTTTTGAAATTTTCTGGCTGGTTTTGAAGGGATGTTTGCATCAACTGGACAGTCGTTAATTATAACCTATTTCATAACTACAAAGGAAATTGGTGAAATATACTGATTCCTTGAGTGCCTGGGTAATCAACGGCTTCTCCTGCCTTACTAAATTAACTGTTGTTGAGATTCTCTTATATTTTCATTTTTCACAAGCAATAGTTAGCCGATTTTGGAAAATTCTAATAAAATTTAGGGACTATTAAATAGAAATTTTCATTAAATTTTTAAATTTTTATTAAATGAAATTTTCATTTAAATTTTTAAATTTTTATTACATGAAATTTTCATTATTACCAAGGAAGTTAGATGAAATAGGAGAATGGAATAACTACGTATTTTGCTTTGGAGACTAGCCCGCAACACACCAGAGAGTTGTAGAGGTCGGAAACTACGATCGATTGCAGATCATAGGCGAACTAGCGCGGAACCCGGCGATGCAAGGCAAACGGTTCAAAAAAATGAATTTTGCGGGACTGTTATGGATGACAGGCGACGATCAGCGGGTAGGCGGGGAGTCAGCGCTGGGTGTAGTATTACTTTACCCCCACTACCACAGCATCAGCCTAGGCAAACAATCGAGGGGATGTTCTGTGTCTTTGAAAGCAGAGAAACTTGGAAGATGAGCCATGGATACTAATTATTAACCCTCCTTAACGGTCCTTGGATAACAATGAATGGCGGTGTAACAGTTACTGGACATCCATGTACCAGTAATTTGGTCTTTTAAAGAACAGCTTCACTGGCTGCATAAGTAGAAAATCGAGCAACCAAAAGATTAGATTGGAATGGAAGCTGCCTCAGCCAGGAATCTCAATGTGCTCGAACGTCCTCAGCTTGAACGACCAGCTGTCTCTATTAACTTCTTTCAATTGTTTCTTTATTTGATAATTGATAAGTGTTGTAATTTCTTGATAATTGTTAAGCCTGCTTTGACGTTTTACAAATAAAAATATATTATTATTAAGAAGCTTCAGCATTCCTAAATCCATTCAATGCAAATATCCATGAAACTTCTTCAGGAAAATTTCAGCAGGTTTGTAGCTAATCTCTTTGGAAAATATAAATATGCTAATTGAGGCATGCGTGCCTTTATGTAAATCATGAAACCGTTATTTACTGTGGAAGCAGAATCTAGAATCTGATATTCTTCGATAGTATCACTATTTTCTTGGATCGTGGGACCCCAAAGTTCCACTCACGTTACTCGAGACGGTGGTGAAGCATCAAATTACCTCAGACCCCCTTTCCCTTCTTCTTTCTTCTTTCTCTTCCTATCGGATCCCCCTTTGAGTTGGTTCGTCACAGCTAATATCATTCATCATCCATCCGGGGCTCATCGACGTGTGATCAATCTCGCCTCCCACCGGCGGCGCCTTCAAGACTCTTTTGAGACTTGGTTCCTCTTTTCCCCTTCTACTAGTGGAGGTTTCCTCTTTCGACCAAATGAATTCCATCACGAACATCCCGTGTGAAATTACTTACGCGCATTTTCCGCTCTCAGAGTTCTGCAGGAAGAGAACTTCGGCGTCATCACTGATGAAGGATTATTCAAGTCTGTTCAATGATGAAGGAGATCCCACATTTCAGACCTCAATTATTGATGTTGATTACAAAAATGCATAAGCAAAGAACTCAACAAAATTCCCATTATTTTCGGTTCAATTTCATTTTCATAAACATTTTTCAATATAAGTTTCTTAAAATCCTGTACTATGACATACATACCTACTCGTAGGTGACGTAAGAAACCCTCAACGTTGGGTAAATCCCTCGTTCCTGTTTTTTGAATCTATCAAGATTTGATTCATCAAAGAGTTATGAACAGTGCATAGTGGTGTTGTGTCATTGGAAATTAACTTTCCTCGACTGGGGATCGGTATCCAGACTATCCAACTAAACTACACAAACCAGAATTGGGCTTACTACCCTAGAGCCAAGTAAGTCAATGCACATAATGCTTCCTCGTCATTTTATGATGTAGTAGACTTTTCAAATAAAGAGAAGAGGCGGATTCTGGAGGCACCTCAGGTAAAGAGAAGGAAAAATGGTCACGTGACATTCGGCCCTCTAAATAGACGGCTCCAGAATCAGCACTCATGCATTCTTACTCAAACCTTCAACTCTACTCATTTAACAAACACCCTTTTCCCATCTCTCCTCGACATTTTGTAGGTTTTTCTCACTTTCCTTACTCTCCAGGAAGTTATCCAGTTTCAGGCCGAGCATCCTCGTTCCTATCTATTACTACCCCTGGCTACTTATGCCTCCGAGCCTAGATAGATAGAATCCTCATTCTCAACCCTAAAAATTATCATTTGTGGTATAAGATGCATTGACATATCGTTCACTTCAGTACCTAGGAGCTAGGAATTCAAATTAACTTTTTTTTACCATTTCTAAATTCATCATTGTTATGTCTGCGTGTCGTTGAGTGAAGGCAATGGTCTTCTCGATGACTTGACTGTATTCCTTTGGTCCCTACTCAACGGAGAGATTGATCCCTATGCGAAGAAGTGTACTATTTCCCCGGCGCGTGATGCCAACCAATGGGATGAGTACTGGGAGAGCTATATGCTTTCTCCGGCGCCTGGAGCCAGGCTGACTGATAATAGGCAGAACATTTACCTAATAGACCTTGAGTTCCTAATTAGACTTGTTATGATTTATGTGGGTGTTACCCCAGTTGCTTCTCAAATGAATGCGGAAAAATGAAAAGAAAAAAATTCTCCAATTATGGCGATGCATTTTGTTGCCAAAAATATAAATTAGGAATCCACGGATTCCTCCAGGAAGCAAACAGGCAGAACGAACAACTTGAATACTCGATAGATATGAGGAGAGACACGCATAAACGAGAGGCAATGAATAGACTGACTCTCCTCGGATCCATCGAGTTTAGCCTCGGGATCCTTAATCCTTAATCCCCTTATCATTCTTATTCTCTAGTTCTGGAGCCTAACAGACTTCAAGGTGAAAAGATTGCCGAGGCCGGCTCCTTGAAGGGCAAACCACTTCCTCTGAGGAACTAGGCTAGTCGGTAGGAAGTCTGTTGTAGACTGCATGCTGGAAGACCCCTGAGAGCTGCTTATCGACAGCCCCACTGCAAAACCCTGTAAGTTCCAATTTTTCCAAAAATAAGGATTTGAGCCTTCCCGATAGATTGTGCTCTTGCGCACTTTATAGTGTCGCCAAAATCGGGAAATGGCTCCTCATTCATTTCTTTTCTGTGGTGAAATGTAATAACCTGTAAACCAGGTTCATATGTTTAAAATGTCACAGCTTTTTTCGTCTCCTGGAAACTTTTTCGGTATTGAACATACAGGGTTTTGCAGTGGGGCTGTCGTTATATACCTACTTTAGGTATGAAGGATGAGGAGAGAGAGGAGGGGGTGACGTCAGTCTGACGTGTTCTTCCCCTCGTATGTACCTCACCCTCTCTCTGTCCTAGTGACTCACTCCTCCTGCACGTTTCTCTATTGGAGAACTAATTATACTAATAGGAACTATATTATGTAGATCATTACCATCATCTTTCAACATAGTCAAAGTTAGAACTTAGTCAGATTTTCCGAGTCATAACAGCACAGAAATGCGAAAAGGTAGCTGTTGACATTACTGGTGTTCAATAGTGATGCTCTGTTCTGCTAACTCCTTACCTCCTATCACCAGGAAATTTGAATTTTTGAAAATGAATGCCTCCAATCGAGAGGCTCGACCCCTGAATATTCAAAAGGCTCCACAACCCTCTCGTTTTGCAGGGCTTAACTGCACCGAGTCGGACCTCGTCGAGCCCATTATTTGAAGAGCCAAAGCTGACCGTCCGCGCCTGCGTTTCCTCTTGTTTGCCTCAAGTTAAGAACGGAAGCAAATACTCGTAGGTTAGGTCTTCCCGACTCCTTCTCATCTGCTCTGATTCCCACTCAGGATCTCTTCCCCCATCCCAACTCATATTCCCGCTTTTCTCTCGTCCCTCCTCTCCCCGCTTTCTCTCTCTTCTCTCCTGTTTGATCAGCAGCTTACTTTTCAAGTTTCCGTCCTCTTCCGGGAACCTCCATCTCACTTTTCTTCCGGATCCGGAACCTTAACGTCTGTCGGAGAAAACTCATTTTCTTGTCAAACTGAGTCAATTTGTTCGAAATCACTCTGCATTTTGGGAATCTTGAATTTATATGGGATCTAGAATTTTAGGGGTACATTCGACGATTGGCCTTGTAGGTAGCCTTAAGTTCTTATCTTCGTTTTGGGTACCAGATTCTAAAAAAAAAAAAAAAAAAAAAAAATGCTGCCCAAAAAAAAGATTACTTACAACAACTAATTTGCAACAACATATGCCCTGTAATATGCTTTTTTCTCAACTTAAAATCCGCCTTTTTGCACATTTAATATTCTTTTCTTGATTTCAACCTAGTATCAGTAAAAAAGACTGTAAATACCATACTACCATTAATTCAGGAAGTTTAAATCTGAGGATCCCATTGGAAAGAGAGATAAATTCCATTCTGTATGAGAATTTCCAATCTTTGATGAGATTTATTTCGGTGAAAAAACTGCCTGAACATCTGAGTCCACAAGTGTGAGAAATTACAATTTTTGAACCGAATGAAAGTGTATTATTTTTGGGTTGTTTCCCGTGTACCTTCGCCGTAAGAACTGGCCCAAAATCCCAGCTTTTCAAATGAATGATAAAATTTAAAAAATACAATCGAATTTCGGAGAGTAATTTGTTTTTCAACGAGGAAAACCGTGACATTTTACAAACGAAATCAGCGTTGCGGAATGAGGCTCTGGGGTTCGACGAGGGGGGGGGGGTACTTACTGAAGGCGCTATACTGGCTTACGATGAGTGAATAATATACAGGGTGTAACGGTTAAGGTCGTACAACCGGCCAGGGTTCGATTCTACAACTAATTTGTAACTTTTTTTGTCTCTTGACTTTTTTTAAATCAGGATCCACGGTTCTTGGCACGGAAACGAGGATTTTACACCATTAGACTACTGTAAACAATTTTATGACCATACCGTTGGAAAGCTGAGATTTTGGGTCAACTTTTGGGGTTACAGTGAGAACTTAACAGGCAGTTTCAGTTAGTGTTGCAAACGTTTGAAAAAAACGAAAAATTTCCGAGATTTTACTATTCGGGCTCATTTTTCAACCTCTTAGTCTCCTTTAAAAAGTTTTATTTAACACTAGGGAGATAGATAATTTAACGCTCTTTCCAACGGTATAATTACATTTGAATTTTGACTGAAAAACAAGGGAGTTGTGGCTGTTTTAATGGCGTAAGGTCGAAAATACGAAAAAAATCTTTAAGTGGAAAAAGTCCGATTTTAAGGGGGTTAAGAAAAAAAAGTCAAGAGACAAAAAAAATCACAAATTAGTTGTAGAATCGAACCCTGGCCGGTTGTACGACCTCAACCGTTACACCCCGTATATTACGGCGTTTCTCTTCTTCCTTGCAGTTAATATACAATTCATGAAAAATTCCCTTCAGAACAATCTAAGAATGGTCAGAGCTTGAAATGTGAGAAGAATTATGTGAACATTTTACGAAGAACAAGGTGTAACAAAGTACCAATAAAATTACCATGGTCAGTCGAGACTAAGATGATTATTTGTTGACTACCTTGAAACAAACGCTGCAAATTATTACAAAATGGTTTATTATTTTTTATTTTTCTATATAGATCACTCGTCTGCAAAGCCACCAACCATCCAAAATGAAGAAAAATATCGATCACATTCCGGTCAGCTTTAATTTGAACGGAGATTAGGCCTCTTTTGCGATTCACACTCGTGTTTCTGATTTATCGTACGTCCAAACTTTAAATTCTCGTAGTGAGCGAACGATTTGTCCTACAGAGCTCCGGGTGGTCTCAAAAAATTCTAAAAATTCTATAGAATCTTAAATTGAATGGATAAATGGATAAATTAAATGGAAAAACAATACCTTTATATCGAAATTTTTTGAGTTAGGGCGTTTTGAAAATTTCAAAATTGATTTTGGAACCTTTAGAAGTGACCTACATCAACCAAAATTTTCGGGGCATAACTAGACCCCAAATGGAGCCTACATACCAAATTTCATCAATATCGGTCAATGCTAAGTGGCAAAAGTGCCGTGTACGGCAGACGGCCAAATTTTTATTCGATTTTTGGATTCTTCGTACCTTGAAACGTAAACCATCAAATTTTGAGGGGGTGTTGACATTTTTTTTCTCTTGGTCGATTCCAAAGGTTCATTATTGAAAATAATAAACCAAAAGGGACTTTTATGGGACTTGTATGGGACTTTTATGGGACTTTTATGGGCTTTTTTTTATGGGACTTTTATGGGACTTTTATTTTCAGATACATGTCTGATACGTCTGAAACGTGAGTAAATTTCAATATAATCCAGATACAGAGACGACTGAAGGGCTTGTGACGTCTCACAGACTTTCAGAGCTATTTTATAACGTCTTCAAGACGGACTGCAAATTATGATTGGCACAAAAAATTGATTGGGAATGAGGTCCTCATGAGTAAAACTCCTCCTTTGCCGAGCTTTCGGTAAATGTATCACCTTCCTCAGGCGTAACCGAATGAACACAAAAAAAACTTAAAATCCGCCTTTTTGCACATTTAATATTCTTTTCTTGATTTCAACCTAGTATCAGTAAAAAAGACTGTAAATACCATACTACCATTATTTCAGGAAGTTTAAATCTGAGGATCATCTGTAACTTTATTTTCCACCAGTTATCGTGGCATCTTTAACTACCTGTTTGTTAATTGACGGTGTTGTGATGTTCACTCGGCAACACATCCTTCGAGCCCTGAGAAAGGTGATACATTTACCGAAAGCTCGGCAATAGAGGAGTTTCATTCCTGAGGACCGCATTCTCTATCATTTCAACAGGAGGGTTATTGCTGTCCATCTTGAAGACGTTATAAAACAGCTCTGAAAGTCTGTGAGACGTCACAATCCCTTCAGTCGTCTCTATGCATGCATTCTATTACAATTAACTCATTTTCAGTCGTATTAAAGATGTTTCCAAAACATGAAGATTTGGAGCTATTACAGATAAAATGACAAAATTGAAAAAAAGGGGGCGGGATTTAAAACACAATTTCCAGCTATAAATATGAAGTAGCTAAGAAAAAGAGAATCCTCAGCTTGGAGAGAACAGTGTTAATTTAACAAAAGAACATAATTTTAAAAACATCATCTTCGTCGTCTTCTTCATTTCCCACCAGTTATGGAGTCATATTTAACTATGAAACAGGATTGTTCTAGGAGATCTGGAGAATCTGAATAATTAATGAGAATAATGTAATCGTTGCTGTCTTCTACCCCTAGAGAACTATACGTTTCGTTTGAATACATATTTCTTGTTGCAGATCAACCTAAGGACTAGGGATGATGAATGAAAGATACAAATTGAATTAGGAAAGATAAATAGATAAATTATCCTATAATCAATGAGGCTTGTATGTATATGTGAGGGGGAAGAAGTATCAGTAGCGTTTACCTATCTTCGGATTTGAATAACGAGGGTAGGGGAAGTGATCTAGTATGAAAGTATGATTACAGATCGGCGTCTGGAATTAGACTGGGGAGCAATCCCTGAGTTGTGATTTGGGGGAACAGAGGAACTGTTCCATCAAATCACCAATAAGGTGTCGGAGCAAATGTTGCTCTGTCACAACTACCTGGTTGATAATTGACGGTGGTGTGATGTTCACTCGGTAACACATCCTTCGAGCCCTGAGGAAGGTGATACATTTACCGAATGCTCGGCAAAGGAAGACTTTTATTACTGAGGACCTCATTTCCAATGAATTTGACAGTCTTCAAGATGTCTTTATGACGTATCATTCGATGAAATTTTCTATACTGTTCGAGTAAAGTTCGTAAAAATTTAATTTTTTACACTTATTGTATTGATTTAAGGGTCACAAAGAAGGAGCTATGTGCCACACACACCTCAGATACCATGTTTTGTCAACTGGAGCAACAATCTCGTAGTCGATTGAGTAATCAATTTCAAGGGACTCGTCACTCTTCAGCGCCCGCATGGCGTCTACGACGCCATTATAGTAATTTTGTGATTCTACTGGCACTGAGCCGATGTTGGAGACCTAATGTAGGAAATAGCATAATACTTGCTCCCTCTGCCAAACACGCTCCTTCCCTAAACATATGTGATCTTCCCTCTCCTCTCTTCCTACTACCAAAGGGAGAAAGAACCTCGTAGAGAAGAGAGAAAAAAAAGTGTGTCAAAGGAGATATATAGGAGGAAAGGGGGAAAAGTGGGTGTAGCCGTATTGAGAGGTCGCCATTCTTTCTCATTTCACGTGGGGGAGCGCACACGAGACTTCGGTTGAATGTGTGTTGCTCCTTTCATATCGAATTGATTTTAACAATAACATCTTCATTCGGCGCCAGATTACGATGAAAAATACATTGGTTAATAAAGTGACGTTTTCTTATTTGAACTGATAGTACGAGTTGTTGAAATTAATAGCAAAACGTGCATTAAAATTATTGTTTTTCATTTCAATAATGGACTTTTGATATCGAGTAAGAAAAAAAGGAGTATGGTAACTTCCAAGGTACGTGGAATCCGAGAATTGAATGAAAATGTTTCTATCCGTTTACCTTATGCAGCACTCTTCTTAGTTATCATGGGATGTTTTGATGAAATTTGGTATATGGGCTACATTTGGGGTCTAATTGTGCCCCAAAGTTTTTGATGGATGTCAGTCGCTTCTCAGGGGTGGGGAAAAAGGCTGATATTTTCAAAACAGCCAAAAACTCTTGACATGGAGGTATTGTTTTTTCGCTAATTTAAAAGCGCTGCAAATTATTACACAAAGGTTTATTATTTGTCTGTATAGATCACTCGTCTGCAAAGGACACGGCTTTTCCATTGTTATCACCAACCAACATGAAGAAACAAATCGATCGCATTTTGAACGGAGATTAGGCCTCTTTGGCGATTCACACTCGTGTTTCTGATTTATCGTAAGTCCAAACCTACAAAAAAACGCTGCAAATCATTGCTCAAAGGTTTATTATTTTCTGTATAGATCACCCTACTGTATAGATCACAGGTTCTCCATCAATAGCACCTACCACCATCTGTATTCTCCATTGACCCGCCCTCTCAAATTTCAGCTTCCTGCGTTCAACAGAAGAGAAAATGGCCTTGGAGCTCACTCAGCTGATCAGTGACCACTCATGCGCCTTCAGCATTCTCCATTGACCCGCCCTCTCAAATTTCAGGTTCCTGCGTTCAACAGGAGAGGAAATGGCCTTGGAGCTCACTCAGCTGATCAGTTACCACTCAGGCGCCTTCAGCATTCTCCTTTGACCCTGCCTCTAACATTTCAGCTTCCTGCGTTCAACAGGAGAGGAAATGGCCTTGGAGCTCACTCAACTGATCAGTGACCACTCAGGCGCCTTCAGCATTCTCCATTGACCCGCCCTCTCAAATTTCAGGTTCCTGCGTCCAACAGGAGAGGAAATGGCCTTGGAGCTCACTCAGCTGATCAGTTACCACTCAGGCGCCTTCAGCAATCTCCATTGACCCTGCCTCTCAAATTTCAGGTTCCTGCGTTCAACAGGAGAGAAAATGGCCTTGCAGCTCACTAAGCTGATCAGTGACCACTCAGGCACCTTCAGAAATCTCCATTGACCCGCCCTCTGAAATTTCAGCTTCCTGCGTTCAACAGGAGAGGAAATGGCCTTGGAGCTCACTCAGCTGATCAGTGACCACTCAGGCGCCTTCAGCATTCTCAATTGACCCGCCCTCTCAAATTTCAGGTTCCTGCGTTCAACAGGATAGGAAATGGCCTTGGAGCTCACTCAGCTGATCAGTGACCACTCAGGCACCTTCAGTATTCTCCATTGACTTTTGATTATGGAAATTTGATTACTGGTTACGCAGAAGGCAAAACTGTATACAAATAGAAGAAATGAACAGCGATCGCATTTTAGTCAGAAAAACGCTGCAAATCATTGCTCAAAGGTTTATTATTTTCTGTACAGATCACCCTTCTGTATAGATCACTGGTTCTCCATCATTAGCACCTACCACCACCTTCTCCCTTGACCTTCCCTCTAAAATTTCAGCTTCCTGCGTTCAACAGGAGAGAAAATGGCCTTGGAGCTCACTCAGCTGATCAGTGACCACTCATGCGCCTTCAGCATTCTCCATTGACCCGCCCTCTCAAATTTCAGGTTCCTGCGTTCAACAGGAGAGGAAATGGCCTTGGAGCTCACTCAGCTGATCAGTGACCACTCAGGCGCCTTCAGCATTCTCCTTTGACCCTGCCTCTCAAATTTCAGGTTTCTGCGTTCAACAGGAGAGGAAATGGCCTAGGAGCTCACTCAGCTGATCAGTGACCACTCAGGCGCCTTCAGCATTCTCCCTTGACCTTCCCTCTCAAATTTCAGGTTCCTGCGTTCAACAGGAGAGGAAATGGCCTAGGAGCTCACTCAGCTGATCAGTGACCACTCAGGCGCCTTCAGCATTCTCCCTTGACCTTCCCTCTCAAATTTCAGGTTCCTGCGTTCAACAGGAGAGGAAATGGCCTTGGAGCTCACTCAGCTGATCAGTGACCACTCAGGCGCCTTCAGCATTCTCTATTGACCCGCCCTCTCAAATTTCAGGTTCCTGCGTTCAACAGGAGAGAAAATGGCCTTGGAGCTCACTCAGCTGATCAGTGACCACTCAGGCGCCTTCAGCATTCTCCTTTGACCCGCCCTCTCAAATTTCAGGTTCCTGCGTTCAACAGGAGAGGAAATGACCTTGGAGCTCACTCAGCTGATCAGTGACCATTCAGGCGCCTTCAGCATTCTCAATTGACCAGCCCTCTCAAATTTCAGGTTCCTGCGTTCAACAGGAGAGGAAATGGCCTTGGAGCTCACTCAGCTGATCAGTGACCACTCAGGCGCCTTCAGTATTCTCCATTGACTTTTGATTATGGAAATTTGATTACTGGTTACGCAGAAGGCAAAACTATACAAATCGAAGAAATGAACAGCAATCGCATTTTAGTCAGAAAAAATTTCAACGGAGATTAGACCTCTTTTGCGATTCACACTCATGATTCTGTTTTATCGAAGGAAAACCTTCAAGTACTCGTAGGGACCCGAACGGTTTGCCCTACAAAGCTCCGGGTGGTCTCAAAAATTTTTAAAAATTCAGTACTATTTAAAATTAGTGAAAAAACGATACCTTTATTTCGAGAGTTTTCGAGCTAGGGCACTCTTGAAAATTTCAACCCTTAATTTCCACCCCTTAGAAGTGACCTACATCAACCAAAAGCTTCGCGGCACAACTAGACCCCAAATGGAGCCCATATACCAAATTTCATCGAAATCGGTCCATGGTAACTAAGAAAAGTGCCGCGTACGGCGTACGGCGTACGGCGGACGGACGGAAATTTTTTTATTCGATTTTCGTATTCTACGTACCTTGAAACGTAAAACATCAAATTTTGAGGGGGGGTTAAAATTTTTTTTTTCTTGCTCGATTCCAAAGGCTTATTATTGAAAATAATAAACCAAAACGCTGCAAATCATTGCTCAAAGGTTTATTATTTTCTGTATAGATCACCCTTCTGTATAGATCACTGGTTCTCCATCAATAGCACCTACCACCATCTGTATTCTCCCTTGACCTCCCCTCTCAAATTTCAGCTTTCAAAAGGATTGAAAATGGCTTCGGAGCTCACTCAGCTGATCAGTGATCTGAAGAGTGAAGATCTCCTCGAATGCTGGAGACACCTGGAAGAGCACTTCCATTCAATAGGAGTAAAAATGGTTGTGGAGCTCACTCAGCTGATTAGTGATCTGAAAGTGAAGAAGATCTCCTCGAATGCTGGAGACGCCTGGAAGAGCATTTCCATTCAATAGGAGTAAAAATGGTTTCGGAGCTCACTCAGCTGATCAGTGATCTAAAGAGTGAAGAAGATCTTCTCGAATGCTGGAGACGCCTGGAAGAGCACTTCCATTCAATAGGAGTAAAAATGGCTTTGGAGCTCACTCAGCTGATCAGTGATCTAAAAGAGTGAAGATGATCTCCTCGAATGCTGGAGACGCCTGGAAGAGCACTTCCATTCAATAGGATTGAAAATGGCTTCGGAGCTCACTCAGCTGATCAGTGATCTGAAGAGTGAAGAAGCCTTTGAGCAATGATTTGCAGCGTTTTTTACCCACCAACATTTTTTAACACAGAATGTGTTTTTGCGATGACCTACCGAAGAAAAATCGTCACGAAAAAGCGACAGAAAAAACCGTTACGCGAATTTTATAATGATATTCAAGTGCAACCAAGCCATGGAATGCTGGGTCAATGTGGTCACGTGCAACCAAGTCAATGGAGAATGCTGAAGGCGCCTGAGTGGTCACTGATCAGCTGAGTGAGCTCCAAGGCCATTTTCTCTCCTGTTGAACGCAGGAACCTGAAATTTTAGAGGGCGGGTCAATGGAGAATGCTGAAGGCGCCGGAGTGGTCACTGATCAGCTGAGTGAGCTCCAAGGCCATTTTCTCTCCTGTTGAACGCAGGAAGCTGAAATTTTAGAGGGCGGGTCAATGGAGAATGCTGAAGGCGCCAGAGTGGTCACTGATCAGTTGAGTGAGCTCCAAGGCCATTTTCTCTCCTGTTGAACTCAGGAACCTGAAATTTGAGAGGGCGGGTCAATGGAGAATGCTGAAGGCGCCTGAGGGGTCACTGATCAGCTGAGTGAGCTCCAAAGCCATTTTCTCTCCTGTTGAACGCAGAAACCTGAAATTTTAGAGGGCGGGTTAATGGAGAATGCTGAAGGCGCCTGAGTGGTCACTGATCAGCTGAGTGAGCTCCAAGGCCATTTTCTCTCCTGTTGAACGCAGGAACCTGAAATTTTAGAGGGCGGGTCAATGGAGAATGCTGAAGGCGCCTGAGTGGTCACTGATCAGCTGAGTGAGCTCCAAGGCCATTTTCTCTCCTGTTGAACGCAGGAACCTGAAATTTTAGAGGGCGGGTCAATGGAGAATGCTGAAGGCGCCTGAGTGGTCACTGATCAGCTGAGTGTGCTCCAAGGCCATTTCCTCTCCTGTTGAACGCAGGAACCTGAAATTTGAGAGGGCGGGTCAATGGAGAATGCTGAAGGCGCCTGAGTGGTCACTGATCAGCTGAGTGAGCTCCAAGGCCATTTTCTCTCCTGTTGAACGCAGGAAGCTAAAATTTTAGAGGGCGGGTTAATGGAGAATGCTGAAGGCGCCTGAGTGGTCACTGATCAGCTGAGTGAGCTCCGAGGCCATTTTCTCTCCTGTTGAACGCAGGAAGCTGAAATTTTAGAGGGCGGGTCAATGGAGAATGCTGAAGGCGCCTGAGTGGTCACTGATCAGCTGAGTGTGCTCCAAGGCCAACGAATCGTTAATCAAACGTTGAAAGTCGTTCAGAAAACAATTAATTTACGTGTTCATTATTTAAATGTTTCAAGGTTTTCTGATATCGTGGAAGGTTGGACTTATCAACCAATGAGTTACAAACGCTACATAACGTTTTTGGCCTACATTTAATATCTACTCCCCCACTTACATTTTCTTTATTTTCTTTTGAAGGAATGGTGGTTTGTTTTGTATGAGCTTTACTCCCAAGGTGCGTGGGATATCCTGCTTTGTAAATGCGCACATTTATAGGGTTTTAGACCAAATTAAATGTCTAACAATTATTTATTTTATTATTGCCAAAGACTCCACATTTATTATTGTTGTTTTTTATTTAACGGATGTCTAGCATCGCAAAAACACATTCTGTGTTCCTATGATTTCATACAGAGTATGGAAAAAGAAATAAACCGGGGGGTGCAGGGGGGCGGAGCCCCCCGCCGAGGCGCAAAGCGCCGAGTTTTACCTACCAACTTTTTTTTTACCTACCAGCTAGGTACTACCTACCACACCATACTGGCTTCACACCTTCACAATCAAGTTTATTAGAAAGAACTAAACGCTTCAAACTCGATTGGAAAAATAGAGAGCTTAATATGGAAATTGGATTACTGGTTACGCAGAAGGCAAAACTGTATACAAATCGAAGAAATGAACAGCGATCGCATTTTAGTCCGATAAAATTTGAATGGAGATTAGACCTCTTTTGCGATTCACACTCATGATTCTGTTTTATCGAAGGAAAACCTTCAAGTACTCGTAGGGACCGAACGGTTTGTCCTACAGAGCTCCGGGTGGTCTCAAAAATTTTAAAAAATTCAATAGGTACTATTTAAAATTGGTGAAAAAACGATACCTTTATTTCGAGAGTTTTCGAGCTAGGGCACTCTTGAAAATTTCAACCCTTAATTTTCACCCCTTAGAAGTGACCTACATCAACCCAAAGCTTCGCGGCACAACTAGACCCCAAATGGAGCCCATGTACCAAATTTGAACCAAATCGGTCCAGTGTTGCTAAGAAAAGTGCCGCGTACGGCGTACGGCGTACGGCGGACGGACGGAAATTTTTTTATTCGATTTTCGTATTCTACGTACCTTGAAACGTAAAACATCAAATTTTGAGGGGGGGTTACAATTTTTTTTTCTTCCTCGATTCCAAAGGCTTATTATTGAAAATAATAAACCAAAAATTTCAACGGAGATTGGACCTCTTTTGCGATTCACACTCATGATTCTGTTTTATCGAAGGAAAACCTTCAAGTACCCGTAGGGACTGAACGGTTTGCCCTACAGAGCTCCGGGTGGTCTCAAAAATTTTTTAAAATTCAGTACTATTTAAAATTAGTGAAAAAACGATACCTTTATTTCGAGAGTTTTCGAGCTAGGGCATTCTTGAAAATTTCAACCCTTAATTTTCACCCCTTAGAAGTGACCTACATCAACCAAAAGCTTCGCGGCACAACTAGACCCCAAATGGAGCCCATATACCAAATTTCATCGAAATCGGTCCCTGGTAACTAAGAAAAGTGCCGCGTACGGCGTACGGCGGACGGACGGAAATTTTTTTATTCGATTTTCGGATTCTACGTACCTTGAAACGTAAAACATCAAATTTTGAGGGGGGGTTAAAAATTTTTTTTTCTTGCTCGATTCCAAAGGCTTTTTATTTAAAATAATAAACCGAAAACCTATCGTAAGTCCTACAGAGCTCCGCGTGGTCTCTAAAAATTGTATATTATCTTAAATTAATGAAAAAACAATAAATTTACATCAAAATTGTTTGAGTTAGGGCGTTTTCAAAATTTCAACCCTTACATCCCAACCCTTAGAAGTGACCAACATCAACCAAAAGCTTCGGGACACAATTAGACCCCAAATGGAGCCCACATACCAAATTTCATCAAAATTGGTGAACGCTAAGTGAGGAAAGTTCCGCGGACGGCGGACGGACGGCCAAATTCTTATTAGATTTTTGTATTCAACGAACCTCGAAACGTTAACCAACAAATTTTGTGGGGGGTTAAAAATTGTTTTTTCTTGGTCGATTACAAAGGTTCATTTTTGAAAATAATAAACCACAACGGAACCAAAATCGGTTGATTCGGTACCGCAAAAAGTGCCCATAAGCATCAAAAAATGTTGTTTCGAGAAAAACGAGTTTTTTCTGTATGAGAACAAAGAGAAGAGGAATAAGGTAAGGGGTTTTCAGTGTTGCAGTTTCTTTATTGCGAGTTCTTTGACAGTTTCCGAGTTACCTACTAAAGTTTACAAGTTATTAATAGTACAGTTCTAGTTACACTACTACAGGCGGAAGGCGGGGTCTCTCTTTTGTAGATGATGCAACCATGAGATGGCCAACTTTGACCTCAATTATCTTAGGGTTCCGTATTTGGAGCAATCAATTATTATACATCAAATTGCTCAAAATTGAATAAAGAATAATTTTAAAATATGAAAGAAAAGGGAACGAACGGTTTGTCTTACATAAATCTAGATGGTCTCATTTAGTTCTAAAAATGCATTAATTTTGGTTTATTATTGCTTCCTCACTACCGAAGGTAGGGAAGCTTTGTATTCGTGAAAGAAGTGAAAAAAAAAAATGTCCTCCAAAATCAAAATTTCCACTTGCTTTTTGCGTTTTAGAGCTTCCCGAACAATTTTGGTTCCGTGTCTGTCTGTCTGTCTGTCTGTCTGTCTGTCGGTCTGTCGGTCTGTCGGTCTGTCTGTGGTCAATCCTTGTCCCGGGCAAAACTATACTAACCTGTGGTCCGATTTTAATGAAATTTTCAGGGATTGTGCGGGTTAGGTCCTAGACGGTCCCCTATAAATTTCAGCACCTTCGGACCAATAGGAGCGAGTGCGCATGCGCAAACGTGAATTTCCTGGAACCTCGGTTTCTCGGTTTATAATGAACCGATTTTGCTCAAATTTGAAGGTTAGTTAGGGACTAACTTCTAAGAGACACCCTATAAGTTTCAATCAAATTGGTCAAGCAATAGCCGCTGCGCATGCAATGGAGAATGCTGAAGGCGCCTGAGTGATCACTGATCAGCTGAGTGAGCTCCAAGGCCATTTTCTCTCCTGTTGAACGCAGAAAGCTGAAATTTGAGAGGCAGGGTCAATGGAGAATGCTGAAGGTGCCTGAGTGGTCACTGATCAGCTGAGTGAGCTCCAAGGCCATTTCCTCTCCTGTTGAACGCAGGAACCTGAAATTTGAGAGGGCGGGTCAATGGAGAATGCTGAAGGCGCCTGAGTGATCACTGATCAGCTGAGTGAGCTCCAAGGCCATTTTCTCGCCTGTTGAACGCAGGAAGCTGAAATTTGAGAGGCAGGGTCAATGGAGAATGCTGAAGGTGCCTGAGTGGTCACTGATCAGCTGAGTGAGCTCCAAGGCCATTTCCTCTCCTGTTGAACGCAGGAACCTGAAATTTGAAAGGGCGGGTCAGTGGAGAATGCTGAAGGTGCCTGAGTGGTCACTGATCAGCTGAGTGAGCTTAAATATTACAGTGGAAGAAAGATAAAGAGGGAGAGGGAGCAAAAACCTTTTCAAGGTATGTCACATTTTAGCCATTAGGCTCTAAGCGGAAATCATCCGGGGGTGCAGGGGGCGAAGCCCCCGCCGAGGCGCGCAGCGCCGAGTTTTCGCCAACTGATTCTTTACGTCCATGTTACAATGAGTGAGGAAGCTATACTGCCCACCCAACTTGGCAGACGTTTTTTAAATAACGAACCTTTGGAATCGACCAAGAAAAAAAAGTTTATCCCCCCCCCCCCTCAAACATTTGGACGAAATCAATGAAAACCTTGACAACACAATACATTAAGACACTAGAGGAGTTTCGTAACAACTAATTTTATTATATCCGCACATTTAGTTCCGTGCCTAGTCTGAACTTGTCTTTCGTGTTTGCTATTTGATGTATGAATTGACTGAGCTACGATAGTCTTTACATTACAATACGAACCAAATTCCCCTGACTGGTGCGAAATCGCCTGCAAGCGCGTGATAAAGAACTCTCGAAAACCTGCTGAGATCAGTGAAACTTATTTATTTATCCTCCCACCCCCATCAAAGTTGAGCAACCAGAGAGAAAGTGTAGAAAGTTTCGCGAATTATATTAGCATTTCGATGTGGAGAATACGTGGTGCAAAATGCCGTCTCTTCTCCGAACAGAAAGAAAAAAGGGGAACTAAACCTTTTCCTCGCTCGTGCAAAGTTTGCTGCAACCTTCCAAGCTCCTAAGAAAAGTCTTCACTTTTCATCTTCTCGCTTCACAATGGGAAGATGGAGTGGAGTCGGGGTAACAGAATTCGAAGCTCAAAGGAGGTTTTGAGTATCCAGGCGTTTTTGGGGTACATGGAAAAGAGAGGAGATTGTTGAAATATTAAACAGTGGGCGGACAATGGGATTCTGAGCACGAAGCGAAGCGCTGGTGGAGGTCTGAGGGTCTGAAGTTGGATCGTTGTGGACTCAGCTAGGGTCCTTCTGATCTCTTCACCTCCCCGAAAACTCAAAAAAAATCGGTAAATCGGCAAAATCCAAGAGTGAATTGGAAAATTGGGAGTTGGACACAAAAATGTTGGAACGCAGATGGAAAAAACGCTGTAAATTATCACACAAAGGTTTATTATTTTCCAATATGGATCACTCGTCTGCAAAGAACACGGCTTTGCCATTGTTACCACCAATCAACTTGAAGAAATAATAACCCGAATTCCTAGCCATTGTATGATAAATTGCAGCGTTTTCCTCATGTTCCACGACTCTTATTGATTGATACGTGTATAAAGTAGTATAAAAAATAAGAAATTTAAAAAATAATTATAATAAAATAAATAATAACCGAATATCCGCGTTTTCACCAATTTTCCCTACTCTGTCATTTGTGTTTTTATTTGAGTTGATTGTGTCTTTATTTGAGCTTATTGTGTTTTTATTTGAGTTGATTGTGGCCTTATTTGAGTTGATTGTATCTCTATTTGTGCATATTGTGTCTCTATTTGAGTTGATTGGCTCTGTATTTGAGTTGATTGTGTCTTTATTAAATGAAGACACAATCAACTCAAATACAAACAACTCAAATAACGACACAAACAACTCAAATTTTGAGTTGTTTGTGTCGTTATTTGTGCATATTGTGTCTCTATTTGAGTTGATTGGCTCTTTATTTGAGCTGATTGTGTCTTTATTTGAGATGATTGTGTATCTATTTGCGTTGATTGTGTATCTAATTGTGTCTGTATTTGAGTTGTTTGTGGCCTTATTTGAGTTGATTGTGTGTTTATTTGTGTATATTGTGTCTCTATTTGAGTTGATTGATATATTTGCGTCTGTATTTGAGTTGTTTGTGGCCTCATTTGAGTTGATTGTGTCTTCATATGTGTATATTGTGTCTCTATTTGAGTTGATTGTGTCTTTATTTGTGTATATTGTGTCTCTATTTGAGTTGATTGTGTGTTTATTTGTGTGTATTGTGTCTCTATTTCAGTTTATTGATATATTTGCGTCTGTATTTGAGTTTTTTGTGGCCTCATTTGAGTTGATTGTATCTCTATTTGAGCATATTGTGTCTCTATTTGAGTTGATTGATATATTTGCGTCTGTATTTGAGTTGTTTGTGGCCTCATTTGAGTTGATTGTGTCTTTATATGTGTATATTGTGTCTCTATTTGAGTTGATTGTGTGTTTATTTGTGTATATTATGTCTCTATTTGAGTTGATTGTGTGTTTATTTGTGTATATTGTGTCTCTATTTGAGTTGATTGATATATTTGCGTCTGTATTTGAGTTGTTTGTGGCCTTATTTGAGTTGATTGTATCTCTATTTGTGCATATTGTGTCTCTATTTGAGTTGATTGTGTCTTTACTTGAGTTGATTGTGTCTTTATTTGAGTTGTTTGTGTCTTTATTTGTGCATATTGTGTCTCTATTTGAGTTGATTGGCTCTTTATTTGAGTTTATTGTGTATTTAATTGAGATGATTGTGTATCTATTTGCGTTGATTTTGTATCTAACTGCGTCTGTATTTGAGTTTGCGGCCTTATTTGAGTTGATTGTGTCTTTTTTTGTGTGCATTGTTTGGGTCCTTATTTACTTTGTCTGAGTCTCTATTTTAGTTGTTTGGGTCTATATTTGATGGAATTTAATACTTTCTTCCTTCCTAAGTTTTGGTTCACAAAATGTGAAGATCTCTTCTGTGAGGTTCCTTGTATTCAAGGGACGACGTGAAACTACGTAGAGATTCCTTCATATTATTATTTATTGTCGATGTTGGTAAGTGGGGGGGGGGGGGGGGGTGGCGGCCAGCTGCTCTAACGAGGGACGAAACGATGCGAGCGGAAGGAAATCGATCGGATCACACATGTTGGGGGTCCCACACATCACGTGACGTCACTCGCACGTCGGACACCCCCCGTTACTCTTCCCCCGTCATTCATCCCCCCCTTCGTACCGTACGGGGGACGTTCGCGCGACGAACCGCGCCGCACCCTCCCGAACCGCTCAGTAATAATTGCGACATGGATTTATGATCCCCGTAGTTGCTCCCCCGGCAAACAGGTTTAATTACAACGGGAAATCTTGATTAATTAGTTGTTCTCTAATCGGCCTCCACCACAACATTTCGATCGAATGCGATAAATTATAGTTACGTGCGTACAGCCTGGCGTTACTCACGATACACCTTTGCGTTCTACACAATAATTATTGCAGTGTAATCTATCGAAAGGAAACATAAATATTTAATTTTAGGATAAACATATTTAAGCGAATATTCAACAAAGAATTGAAACTATTGCAATGTGTTTCGTATGAGAACTAAACTTAGCGAAGAAAGGAAAATTTGAGTACGCTGCAAAAATTCACTTCAAATAAAATTTTATATTTCTTCAAAGTACAAAAAGTGGGCAGGGCAACGATGCATTGATATATAAAATATATGTTGAACTATATGCAGAATTTTATATTGCAATATATTAACCGATAGTGCGACAACTTGTTTTCAACAAGTGAAAATTGAATGTTAAAATGCATGAATGAGAAGGGACGCCTATTAACTGTGATTACGCTGCAAATTATTACTCAAAGGTTTATCTTTTTCTATAGGAGATTAGGGCTCTTTTGTGATTCACACTCTTGTTTCTGATTTATCGGAAATCCAACCCTTAAGGTCTCATAGAGAGCGAACGGTTGGTCTCATTCGATTCTATCCCAATACATCTATTTGCTCTAGAACGAATACCATGTTATTATGTGCGTTAAGTGCCCAATTTTTCAGGTCAATTGTCAGGTTCAATTGTTAGTTTAGGTTGCAAGGTTCGTACAATACAAAAGTCAAATAAAAATTTGGCCGTCCGTCTGCCGTCCGCGCCACGTTCCTGACTTAGCATTCACCGATTTTGATGAAATTTGGTATATGGGCTCCATTTGCTGTCTAGTTGTACCCCGAAGCTTTTTGTTGATGTCAGTCACTTCTAAGTGGTGACAATTAAGGGTTACAATTTTGAAAACGCCTTAACTCGAAAAATTTTGATATAAAGGTTTTGATACAAACCGTTTGTTCCCTACGAGAATTTAAGGTGCTACCTACCTAATTGTAGGACAGCCAGTAATAGGGTCGGTTACCGATTCCCTCTGTTGACTCTGGAAATAGCTCAGTGAAGACGGGGTAGGTCATTTGATAAGAATTTTAAATTTATGATGGGCGCCAGTCCGCTTGGTATTTTGAGCAAATAAGAAAAAATAAATAAATTTGTTTTAAAATTTACTAGCTCACAGAAAAAGGTAAAACGGACCAACCCTTCATCTGCTGCTAGGAATCTTGCCCCGAGATGTGCAAAAAAAAAGTAAAAAATTAGAAGTGACAAAATTGGGTCAATTATCAGGGTTCAATGAAACCAAAATTCAAAATTTGATTTAAATATATTAAAAGAAAAGGAGTCCTGCGAACTTGGAAGGGGTAGATATTTGTACATCCCGGTCTGGGGTATCTATAGCTCAAAGTACCTATTTACCTACTTTTTCTGGGAATAGGTAGGAACAAAGAAGGAAAATACAACGAACGTCCCTATGGTGCACCAATCTATCATCACCCTAGCCTAATCTTATCATTTTACCCTATTTTACCTTACAACTAATTCTTAGAATTATGTGGCTCTTATAGGTGTAGTGTCCTAGGTCGGTTCAGTACTCGCAGTTCTTTGATCATAGATGTATCCTCGAAGGGTGAGGAGTGGTCCTGAAGGGTGAAGCCCCTACACAGACAAAATAACCCTTGGTTAGGACCTATCAAATTAATAGTTGGATGGATGCTTAATTTAAATTTACACGTGGAACACGGCGAATCGAGGTATAAAATCCTGCTAACCAGTACACTATATATTTCCACAGACGCCTTGAGTCGACTGGCCTCAGACGCAGGAAATTTATTGTCCAGTAGGTAAGTAAGAAGAGGGGAAGGGAAGTTCGCAGGACGGCCTAGCCTTATCGGAAGATAATCGGTAACGGGACGCCGTGATTTCGGTTCAACGGGCAGCGATAAGCCCCATCATCGACCGATTGGGAATAATATAAGTTCAAACGTAACAAAGGTGTGGACTTACGATAAATCAGAAACATGAGTGTGAATCGCAAAAGAGGCCACATCTCCGTTCAAATTTTAGCTGACCGAAATGCGATCGATGTTTTTCATCATGTTGGTTGGTGGTGATCTACATGGAAAAATAATAAAACTTTCTGTAATACTAATTTGCAGCGTTTTTATTAACAATGAAAACAATGTTGGTTTATTATTTTCGATAATAATCGATAATGATCCGTTGGAGTCGAGCTAAAAAATATTTAAGCCCCCCTCATTTCTTGATGTTATACGTTTCAAAGTATACGTAAAATCCGAAAATGGAAAAACCATTTTCCGTCCGCCTTCCACCGAACGCGGTATTTTTCTTAGCAACCATAGACCGATTTGGCTGAAATTTGGTATATGGGCTCCATTTGTGCCTCAAAGCTTTTGGTTGATGTCATTCACTTCTATGGGGTGAAAATTTAGGGTTGAAATGTTCAAAAGTGCCCTAGCTTGAAAACTCTCAAAACGAAGATATTCCTTTTCCATCAATTTGAAATATTATTGAAATTTTAAAAATTTTAGAGACCACCCGGAGCTCTGCAGGACAAACCGTTCGCTCCCTACGAGTACTTAAGGGTTGGACGTATCAGTGTTCATACTTGATATTTCACAGAAATCACAGTTTTATGTTAAGGAGGTTAATTTTCATATTGTTTATGTTTGCACAAGCAAGTTATTTCTCTAGTTTTCTCTTTAGTTCCTAGTTGGTGGAAGATTGCTAACGATTTCCGCGGTACGTGGGTTTCCATGGTACGCCATACTCTCGTAACCGACGTGTAGGTAGCTTTTGGTTTATATAATTGTATTTTCATTTATTTTTTTATTTCTTTTATTACCTCGTTCATTGTCGGCATTTCAAAATCACTGTGAAGAGTGCTGTGACGGACGTACCGAGGTGCATCCATGATCATTCTCAAGACTCTTAAGATCAAAAGTACCTAGTCCCAAAGATGTAAGCACGGTTCCTTCCAAAATGGCTCATAAATATCTAAACCGCTCGTTTCCCTAGCTGGGAAAACAAATATTAACTCGGAGATTAACCCTGGGTCCGATAGGTGTCGCTCTTGCTTCGAGGAGACAACAGCGCTACCGGTTCAGGGTTTCCAATCCCTAGAGTCAATCTTCGTCTTCGACTTACCAATTCGTTGAAAAAGATACTTCCGAAACACGTGTAAAATAGTTTCGTAAACAGAATGAGAAAATAAATTAGCCATTTTGGCTGACTTCATTTCCTCCGAAGGACTTGGTTACTCTCGCCAATGCGATTTGCATCTGAATCTTCAGTCCCTCCGACTCAGAATACCTCCTCTTTCCTCTTTGGCTTCGACCCAACAAGAAGTTGGTCTGGAAAGGACCTCCATGACTGGCGGCTGGGTGACGACTCGTATTGGCTGTCCCTTTTCAGCCTCATATATCGACATTACGGCAAAATGAATGGTGGATGCCGAGATTCGGAAAATTGTGTGATTGTTCCTTGAGTTCGTATTATTCACATTGGCCGAAATCCAGTCGTTACGATAAATTAACTCTAAAAAGCGATGGTTATTTCTGGGCCTTACTCTTCTCTACTTTATTTTGGGAACAACGAATATTTTTTCCTAAACCTACCTAAAAAAGAAACATACTATGCCTTTGTTGCATACGAGTCTGCAACACATTGGGACATTTTATGTCTTTAGTACGGTAACCATCAGAAATTTCCGCGTAACGCTCCCCTCATAACGCTCCCCGCGTAACAAGTAACGATCCCCGCGTGACGATTTTTCATTTATGTACCATAGTAAAGACATAAAATGTCAAAAGAGAAGAGAAAAGTGTTCACGATAAGCAAAATACCGATTTTTACAAAAACTACTCCGAAACAAGTCTATATGAGTTCTGAAACTTTTTTTTTTGTAATGTTTTGGACGAATCCATATCTGATACTGATCTTTGACTCCTCATACTTGAGTTTGAGCTGCTGATTGGGATATCAAGAATTTTAGACCTCCTGGTCAATAATAGGTTTGAAAATAACTGATCAAATTGGGCAGAAAAAACACATTTAATTCGAGATTTTTCCTCAAATTGCATCAAAAGATTCGATCAACTTTACAGGAATACATCAAAATCTCACATCAAAATAATCTTGAGGGACTAAATAAGCGTTAAAACAACCAAAAAAGTTGTCATTTTTTGGGTTTCTTAAAAAGATGATGATGAAAGTAGTGTGAGACATTTCAGATTATGTCATACAAGATCAATGTAACAAAGTCAACAGAGATTGTATGAATGTCACAACATGTCACAGTTATCACGACTTTTATGTTTAACTCTGTGGGGGACCATTAATATTTTATAAAATTTATTAAAATCAAGACATCTGTTTCCGCCGTTTGAATTGAGCGCCTTATTGTTTTGTCGACCCACCGAAGGTAGCGCTGATTCCAAAAATCGCCTGCACGATTCCTCGGATATTATCAGCTGTAATCTGTATCGAATTCGTTCCCTCTTCTCTCAAACCTCTCCGCGTTTCATCAGTGACCAAACAATTGATTTCATTAATTTCAACCCTGAAACTTCAAATCCAACGGGTTTTGTCACAGTGGTAGTGTAATGATCCATTTACTTATCTATTTTAGTTCTCCAATAAAGATACAGAAAGGGGAACCCCTGAGTGAGCCACCAAACGGTAGCAAGAGTGAGGTACGGTGTAAACACGTCAGACTGACGTCACCCTCCTCCACTCTCCCTTTACCTTGTTACAGGTAGTAAAAAGAACGACTCAGGGCTTTCCCTTCATGCAGTTTACTTCAACAATTCGACTTGAATCATTTCTCTCTCCTTCGTCTCATCTACAAGTCCAAGTTCCTCAGAAGCATCGGTAGCCATCAGGGCACCCGCCCATGCTCCCATCTTACCTGGGACTTGTCTTCCCCAACTAGCCACTGGGTAAATGCGCCGCCTCCCACCGGTCTGCAATATTTGCGCCGAGGTCTGCGGCTAGGGCCAACTTTTATGCACTCTTTCCATTGGTGAGCATTAATGTGGCGGGAAGCCAGTGTATGGTAAATCTCCTGCATCCTTGTTGAGTAGGGACCAATAGAAACAACAAGCCATCGAGAAGGCTTAACTCAACAACATGCTGACATAACAGGTAGCATCCAACTGCAAGTTGAATTGTATATTGAATAAATTGGCTACTTTTATCGCGAGTAAAGCCCCCTTGTCTTCCAGGAACATCGCACCCGGCGCTGGGAAGCTTTGTAGATCTGCAGAACTTGTAAGTCCCTTTTATTTCTTAAAAGTTCGCCAATTTCCGAATAATCTGTCTTTATATGTTCAATTAATAACGCTTTACACACACACCACCCATAGGTAACCATCACAGTCCACTAACGATTAAAGTATTGAGTTCCCAATCCCAAGTTCTACTTTCGAACGCAAAATAGGACGGAATTCCCAACTTTAATGGTCCTTTGAGCCGGATTGTTTTTGTAGAGTCAAATTAACGTGAATTTGTTCATTCAACGTCTTTCTCTTTATCAACGTCTTGGTCGCTGCACATGATTGAGAGGGTCAATTTTTCTTCTCAACGATTTTTTGTTAAAGTAAGTCAGTATAAAGTTATTCATTTCTTGATCTTAAACTAACAATTAATAATCATAATTTCTGTCAGGTGTTTTGTAGATATCACGCAGGTGATTTTCTAACAAAATCTTAAAGTCACGTCAAAATTACAGGTAATTGCTCAGACGCCAGTTTAGTGTCAAAGTTTCAATTTTCCTTTCTTTTTCACAAGTATTTGCTAGTTGACTGTATTGGTGACGTAGTCTTTCCAACGGTCATTCTCATTGGCCCTAAGCCCAACGAAGTCACATCAACATCATTCTCCGCCAATTAGAACCTAGCTTCGTTTTAGATTCCTCCAAAAAACATCAGCGACATGGCCAACAACCAAGAAGGTCCAAAAGAGTTTGCAGAGCTCTTGGCCAAGCTGGAGTACTATAAAACTCTGTGAAAATGCATTTATCCAGTTTCAGGCCACTTTTGACGATTCCAAAGCTGGATCTATTTCACAATTTTTGGAACGCTATAATGACCTGCGCGACCGTTCTTATGGATATTGTGATGCGATTACCGAATTGAACGTAATGTTGCCTTCTGAACACATTCTCGATGTAACGAATGTATTAACGTCCTTTGATACAATTTTTACGAAGTACGGGCACTTGAGGGTAATATTCGATCTACATTTGAGACAAAATTCACTTAAATTTTTGAAATTAGGTTACCACGAATCGATGTTCCAAATCGGGACGGCCAAATGATATTAGTCCATAATTGGTGGGCACTTTAAAATTCCATAGTGCATAGAGGGTCATTCACAAACACAGCAAAATTTGAATACTTACGATCTCTGATATCTGGACCACCACTCAAGCTCATAGAAACCTTAGAGATATCTGATGTGAGTTATGCACTTGCGTATGGTAAAATTGAGGACATGTATGCAAATCATCGAGTACTTGCTGCCTATCATGTTGACTTGTATGCTTGATTTTCAAAACGTTAACTCGTGAATCAGTTCCTGATCTCCGATCATTTTTGACCGTGTTGATTCGGATTATAAAGCGATTCAGAATTTGGACATACGCTCACATTCGGATCTGGGAGAGTAAATCAGTAAGGCGAATTCTTCAAATCTCGTCTTTACTGACACCTATTCGCACGGTGTAAATTTTGAGAGGGATATTTGTGTTGCAGAACAACCACCAGTAAGGAATTCTGAAGTATGATTCTTCTTGGGTACCTACGTTTGATTTCGTATTTTTACGCTCTAGATGCCCCAGCTGAATATCAGAAGAATATCATCTGTACGCAGAGTGCGATGTTAGGGGAAGCAAGATTGTATAAAACGTGGAAAATATAACACGCCGTGTTTAGTTAGGTGTGGTGGTGGATGACTCTCAAAAGGCTGGATATGATGGTAGATGGCGACCCCCCGGTCATAAACCCGGCTTTCCATTTCTCACGGTTGACGATAAAACCAGGTAAGTTAATACCGTGAGGGTTGAGATATGGCTATGGGAACACGTGAGGAAATGGGACGTATTTTTCCGAAGGCAGCCCCCCTCTTCACTCCTACCGTATCTCCAAACAGAGCTGTTCTACTCTCCTTCGGGGTGTTCTGGAAGCTCCGACTTTTCCTGCACCTTTTCGCTCCCCTTTCCCTGTTTTAGAACCCTCGACAACCGCTTCCTTCCCAACATATCATGCAATATTGCGAAAGCGCCACCTGAGTCTGGCAAGTAAAGGCATTACTCATGGGGCAGGTGAGGGTGGGTGATAGAGGAATTAACAGAACACGGTGGACATCGCGGGCTGCCAAGAGGCCAAAAGCCTTGCAGACCGTATCTTTACAATGAGGTCGCAGGTGTTTGTAACTCATTTCGAACCATGGGACTCTTGAACTGTCTGTAAGCTGAACGAAGATCAAAACTAATGTCGGGAAAACTCAGTTTAGTACACCTGTCTACAACAGACCAAAGGTGGAATGAAGATTTTTTCATAAAGTGGAATATAAACAAAATATTCTGAGAATGGAAGGGAAAGAACGTGGGTTTTAGATGAGAGAAAACCGCTGAATTGTGATTCATAATGGTTACTCTGCTTTGTCTCGAAGAACCTCCCCCTGGAAGATGACCTCTGAAGTGACATCGCCTGGTTCTCTCCAAGTCGCTTGGTGGTCTTTAGATCAAGGTCCTCTGGATCTTCCAGCACTAAAACTTTGAGCTACAACCAGAAGATCTTCACCATTGCCTCAACCTGGTCAAAAATGATAATCGACACAACCTTTTCAAGACGCCGGAGACAGTAAAGAAGTAAAGTAAACACCCATTTCAGGTTAGAGAAGATCAGAATGGGGTGTGCGCATGGGTCAGAAAAACTGTTAATTGTTATTTTTAATCTGAACTAGACCTCATTCTGAAACTATGACACCAACTGCGTTCTTCTAGCGTGAGAAGACCTTTTTCTATGATTTTTCATAGTGGGCTCCAGTCACAGTGGGCTGGGGACGTCATAAACATTCGAAACTTTGAAAAATCATAGAAAAAGATCTACTCATCCAAAAAAAGAACGGCTGGTGTCAAAATTTTCAGGATGAGGTCTACTTTCGATCGAAATTTTTAAAAAATCAGGCGCACCCCTCATTGGTTCTGATGATTTTTCTCATAGCTTCCTAATGACATGGGGACGAGGGGGCGATGAGCCACGGACGCACGAACTCCGGCGGCGAGATTCGAACCCACGACCCACGCAGAAGTCAGTCCAAACCCCACCACCAAAGAACGCGTGCTCCAGCACCCACGACCACATCTACACCGACGTTTGATGAGCAATAATGAATCATAGGTACTCAATCAATTTTTCCCACCAGGCAGGCGGTTCAAATACACCCAGCATTTCTCTACCAGGTACCATTGAGAAGACTTCTTCTTCATAAAGCGATCTTGAATATCCACAGAATTTTATTATTAGGTAACAAGAGGGAAGCTAATGTAGTTAATTCTCCGATTAGTTAAATGGAAGATTGCAACAGAAAAACCGTTAAAATTCAGTTATTTTTTCCCCATTTTCTCTGGCAATTATTTTTCAACTTTAGTGATTCCAGCGGCAATCTTTCAGTTTTTCAATTCCCGAGGGCCATGTACTAATAAATTTCTAAAATCCTTGAAAATTTCAAATTTAGCTACTACAACTTTTAAACTATTCGTCCCTGCAATTTAGGGAAATACTAACCCGGAACGAGGATCGAAAGGTGACCGACTGAGACCCCCTTAAAGTCATAAAGAATCACTTAGTACATCTTAATGAAGACAAATCATAAATTCATTGACTTCATTGATCGCCCCTATTTGGTTTTCCTCTTGTCAACACTACCATCACAGTTTAAATTCTGATGAATGAAATCAATCCAATTTTCTGGGCCTCCATCTGAATTCCAATCTCCAATCCCTGGGGATCTCAGTAGGCCACCGTTCGTTCCTCGTTTCAGGTTAGTATTTATCTCAAGAACCAGCGCTCGAAGTTTAAAATTGTACCGAAATTTGAAAATTTCAAGGATTTTTAAAATTCATTAGTGCACCTACCAAGGGAATTAAAAAACTAAACGCTTGCCGCTGGAATCATCAAAATCAAACCATAATTGCTGGCGAAAAGTGGGAAACCCCGTTAATTCACTAACTGAATTTCCGGTTCACGAAGGAAATACTAAATCAAAACGAGGAACGAACGGCGACCGAATGAGACCTTCTTAAGTAGTGGGTCGGGCGACCGACTGAGACCCCTTAGGTAGTTGGTCGGGCGACAGCTGAGGAAAGCCGACATCTCCGTCTTCATGTAAACTTCACGTTTATGGAGGCTGGGCTCAATCTAGGAAATTGCGATGAGTCATAAGGATCTTGGAGTCCGACCAAACTGTTCGCAGGAGAGAAGAAATACCGGGTGGTGAGGAGGGGTCTGATGGAGAAGGACTCGCCGAAAGATGAGTAAAAAGGAAGACGGATCGTCGAGTGGAATGAAGGAAAAGGGTTGTAGTGGTAAGACGAGTGGTTGATGGAGGATTGTGAGTGGTGGTGTGAGGGAGCGAGTAGAGTGCGAGGGTACCCCTGACTTGAATGCATAATGTCACCATCCACTCCATGTGCATTAGAGAGAGGCCTGGGAGACCACACTCCTCGCCTCCACCACTTACACTCCTCTGTCTCCACTTCTCTCACTCAAACCGGCCTACATTTCTAACTAACTCGGCCCATCACGCGATACTGAGTTGTCGGAACCACTCACTCCGTCGTTGAAAGATAACATTCCAGAGTTCTTACATCCGAACAAGTACCTTCCAAGCAGGGTTGAGAGGAAAAACAGTTTTTCTTTATTAAAAAAAAAAATTAAAACAGTTTAAACGTAATTTTTTCTTCTAAACAAGTGGAAGTGTTTCTCATGCTGTTTAAAACTGTTTTAAACGCAGTATGAAAATTATAATGTACACACAAAGAACTAAGGGAGCTTGGGTGTTCCTATCATAGGAAGGGATAATATACATGGATAATATAGGGATAATATACATGGTCGCTACAGTTTTGAACAACGACAAAAAGTTTTAAAACATCATTTTTGTTTTAAATTTTGATTAAAACAGTGTTGATTACTGCTATAATAGCAACAATGTTGTTTTAAACAAAAATTATGTTTTAAAACATTTTTTTTTGTCGTTGTTCAAAACTGTAGTGACCATGTATATTATCCCTATACTCTGTTATAGGAGTCAGCTCATCCGATGGAGGTCTCAGGCCTTGAAATCATGGAAATTTGAATTATAAAGATGTCCAGTAATCCTCCCCTACCGTTCAAGAGCAACAGTACCGTCTTTTCGTTACCAGGAATTTTGTATCCTCGAATATCAGGAATGGGGCAAAACTAGCGAGCTTTCGAAAAATACATTTCGTTCTTCAGGGCCTACAAACAATAATTTCTAAGTAGGTACAATTGATACCTTGGAGAATGGTTGAAAAAAAAATATGCCCACTGATGCTCGGAAATAAAAAACTAAAACTCACGCTTGGTGACATTAAAAATTATAACAACAAATCCACCTTCACATTTCTTTGGACATAGCTTTTCGGAAAATGGACATATATATGATCTATTATAAATGCTTGCATACGAGTCTGCAACACATTGGGACATTAAATGTCATGAAAAAATGAACATTTTTCATGTGTGTTTTCTTATTGTATTTATTACTACCCAAGCATCAAAATAAGAAAACAGTTGATTGTTCTCTACGCAACACCTATTGTCTATTTGAGTCTATTTTATTTATTGGTCGCGTGAGCAAATTTTCGTGACGATTTTTTAGTTTATGTGCCAAAGCAAAGACATGAAAATATCAAAAGATCAAATTTGTGTATGTCATGAAATTCTTATAACGGTTAAAACAATACGAAGTTATTGTCGAACAGCAAGTGTGACGATCGACCCAACAAACAATTATCAGTCAACTGATTGGACATGGGGTCCTCAGAAACAAACTCCTCTTTTGCAGAGCTTTCGGTGAATTTATCGCCTTCCTCAGGGCTGCTAATGCATCCTTTGAGCTCTGAGGAAGGCGATAAATTCACCGAAAGCTCGGCAAAAGAGGAGTTTGTTTCTGAGGACCCCATTCCCAATCTGTTGACTGATGGTTATTGTTCGATTTCGATGAAATTTTCATTTTTTTTCGATGGGCTCCTATGAAAATCGTTCCTCCCAGATTAATAGTAAACACTGCGCACGTGCAAAAGTAAAATTCTTGTAACAGCAATAACTTCCAAATTTTTCATCAGAATTCTATGAAACATTCAGGGATTGATCAGATTGGCGTGCAGTTGGACTCCAGTGAAAATCATGTCCCCTGGATGGATAGTAGTTACACTACATAATACTACTATTCATAACAAACATCAGCTCAAAATCTACTCACATCGTTCGTCCTCCTCCAATAAACTCATGATATGTTGTAGTTTGACAGGTTCATTTACCTGAAAAAAAAATCATCTATGAGAGATTGATCTATTTACCTGGTTCAAGGAATATCATATTCACGTCTAAAATGGATCTCCGTTAAGAGGCCATAAGGGAGGATTAAAGCCTAATGATTTGCTTCACTAATTTATAACCAACAGCCATAACGGGGTTCCAGTAACACATGAACACTGACTGTTGACTAGCCGACACTAGTTGACTATAATTTAATTCAATACGTAAACGGTACATTACGCACGTACATTTGTGCATTTGAAAACACCATTCATAAATAAACCACCTTGAATACATTAGTACACCTTGTGCGTTTACAATTTACATGCTAATAAAAATCATTATATAATTAAAAAAATGAATATAATTTCATAAACCTCGTCAATCGTGTCAACTTGTATACGTTTGTATACAAATATATTTGTATTGTATACAAATATGGTAGTTGAGTACGTATTGACGTACATTTTATATACAAACAGCTATTTGTATAGAAAACGAACCTTTAGAACCTGGATATAACAAAACCTGTTTTAAACATAAATATGTGAGATAAAACATAAATATGTCAAACAATTTTGTAACCCCCTCAAAATTTGTTGGTTTACGTTTTAAAGTAAGTAGAATCCCAAAATCGAATAAAATTTCACCGTACGCGGCACTTTCCTTACTTTACTTACTTCTACTGCCTATCATATCACTGAAGTCATGCCCAACTTAAGTATACACGCACTGTTTATTTCGTAAACATGGCTTATATTCCTTTGCTTCGTCCGTCGGTCTTAATTTCTTTGGTATTCGTTCACAATTTCCTATTGAGGGAAGCATGACCAGTCTGTGTTAAAGAGCGTCTGCTACCCTTTTGCAATAGGTCACCCAACTGTGTAATAGAGCTGGGATCTTTGTATTAGATAGGTCGTAACTCAACGTAGTGACCTGGCTATCTCGTTAACACCAAAACGTTCACTTAAAACCCGTTCCTCGTTCAAAAAAATCTTTCAGGCTGTATTAGGTAGCTATTAGATGGATAATCACATTTTGGTGAACGTATATACGGGTTATGTCAATTGATTGTTAGATTGTTATGTAAGTTATTATTCTCTATAAGCCGCTTGTCGTTTTTTGTCGTTGTTCTGTACCAAAAGCCGGTGTTTTGACATTTTCATGTCTTTGCTTTGGCACATGAACTGAAAAATCGTCACGAAAACTAAGCAAATCTTGCTCACGCGATCAATAAATAAAATAGACTCACTGTGTTGCGTAGAGAACAATCAACAACCTTACATTTTGCTTTGGCACATGAACTGAAAAATCGTCACGAAAACTTTGACGCTTGGGTACATGAACTAATAACCTTACTTCACTACCTTGTTGTGTAGTGGTTGACATGAAACTGTCCCAATGTGTTGCAGACTCGTATGCAAACAGGACATATAACTTGGAAGTAGAAGAAGAAGAAGACTCGTATGCAAGCATTTAAAATTGAGTTTATGATTTCGAATCGGGGGTTTCTTTTAAAACTATTCATCATAAGTTTTCCCCTCACCACTAATTGTTTTAAATGTTTGTTCATTTTTTAACATTTTCTATTATCTTAGAGTTTATTAGTGTTATGTTAGAACCACTGTCATACATTCCAGTAACTTTATTGTTGTCATTCATATTTTCATTTTGCTATAAATTTTATTTTCCATAATTTTGGTGGCGTCTCCACCTTCTCTTCTTTGGTGGTTTCACTAAATAAAACATCCTTCGAGCCTTGAAGAAGGTAATCAATTTACCGAAAGCTCTACGAAGAAGGTGTTGTGGTGTTGTGTTTCCAGTTGACCCCAATTCCAATCAATTGACATAGTCCGTTTGTTGGGTCGATCTACATAAGTTGCTATATATATGGGTCATTCTCCGAAAGTAAAGAATCTTGGAAGCAACAACCACTTTCATTCCAACTATACTATTGGATTTTTTTTTTTTTTTAATTCCATGTTGGAGGTCACATCGTCGGCAAAATGACAAAGGGACGTATCTGCAAAATTTGTTATTTTGAGTTGGCTTCACTTGTGATATCACGAGAAACTTCTCTATCGATTTCCTGAACCCCACACATTATGTTTTCCTCGGAAACCCATGAATTTTTGGTCACATAGTGGACGTATCTATGACTCTAGGAATCTTGGCAACGACAGTAGGACGTATCTGTCACATACGTCTTTCTGTGAATGTCATGAAACGTTGACTCATCAGTTACGTCACTTTCCAATTTTCTCTCTCAGTATAGTCATTCCGTGGAAGAAAGTGTGTATGGTTGAGTACACGAAATTTGGTGGTGCCTTCGAATTGTACTATAAAGAAGACTATGATTCTGAGTTAATTCGAGTGGATTTCAGCGTAGGGAGAGGCAGACCTCGTAAGAACATAATCGCGCCACCTAAAGCGTACAACAAAGAAATCGAGATTTCGGAGAAAAAATTTCATTTCATAAGGATTTCTCAGTTCGGTTTTCCAAAGCTTAGGCTTGCCATCATGAGCGTAGTCACTCTGTTGCCAAAGGTTGCCACAACATTTATGGCGTCTACTAAACATATTGTTTACTAATGCGTGCATTCCAGGGAACGTCCCATTGGATAAGCATTAGATCAGTTTAACCAGTTTGTAAGCGATAAACATCTCGCTTACCTACATCTCGCCTACCTACATAAGATGAGGAAGATGAGGTCCCCACAATGTCTCAGCTGCTAGGAAAACAAGGATCATGACATTCTTTGAATGCATGCAATGGACAGGGGAGAGGAACTGCCTAAGGGAGAAGTTGCATCTCACAGCACAGGACACAACCCCAGAGGTGGTCATAGGAAAGCTGAGAAGCGAGAAGCGGACCACTGTTGTAGATTATGTAGAAAAAATAATGAACAAAAAAATACTTCAAAAACGTGAGAGGGAGCGAAGGGGAACCATGGACCGGCCTCTAGCAGAGAACTAAGAAGACTCCCAGGACTCATCCTGAAGTAATGTGTTGAACAGTTCCAGGCTGAGATCCAACGTGGGATAAGGAGGTGAGGTTTTAGTGGGTTTGAATCCCACATAACCCGTGCGAGCGGTTCCCTCGAGTATCTGACGAGATCCAATTTCCATCCTGGATTTTAAAGATTAAAAAAAATGGTACGCATACACCAGAACCTTGCAGTCCAGATGCTAATCTAGAGAGGTACCTACCTACTTAGTAAATGAAAATATAACCTCCCTCACGTCAAATCTAACTCTCTTACTTTTGATTTATTATTTTCAATAATGAACCTTTGGAATCGACCAAGAAAATTAATTATTCTGAAGTGAGGGATATAGGATTGTACCTAACGAACTTGTCTTTTCGACGGGTATCATGAAAATTTTGAAGAAACGCTGCAAATCATTGCCCAAAGGTTTATTATTTTCTGTTTAGATCACCCTTCTGTATATATCACTGGTTCTCCATCAATAGCACCTACCAACATCTGTATTCTCCTTGGCTCTTCCTCTCAAATTTCTGAAAAACAAAAACTCAGGTTATCGTCCGGAGTGACACAATATAAATATATTGTTATTTTTGGGAAAAACTATAAAACTCGTTTTAAAATGTTCTAAAACGGGTGCGAAAAAAAAGAAAAAAAGTTCATGCTAAAAAATTTGAGTCTTGCAATAGCTTCATTCCCCTTGAAAATTTTCAAATGAATAAATCATAATCTCAAATCCGGTAAGGTGTTCTTGATTAACAGCCTCGTATCAATGGCTTTCTTCAGATCGGATTATTTTTATAGGATAATAAAATTCAAGGAATATTCACGATACATCACCCCATTAAACGCCAAGTGCTCCCTTTTCTCAAACATCTGTAACCGGGCACAACCGACAGCCGACGTCGGTTTTACTACCTTAGCAAAGAAAAGTAGTGAGTGATGAACTTACTTCTTTAAAAACCTACAGAAAAAGCTTTGACGGTGAAAAGGTCGTTTTTCCATTCTAACCCCCTCCCTCACCTTCCCCGCGATGGAATTCCCCGCCCTAGCTAGACAGGAACCCCTGACCCCTATCTTGATTACTCCGTTTTCCAACAGTGAGGGGGCCCTTTTTGCGGCATAAAACCATTCTTTTCTCCTCTTGCCCCCTCCCTTCCACTTCCCCCATCAACATCGCCACTCTCTTTCCTGGTCCTTATCAAGCTACTTCTTTGCATTTTTATTTCAGTATCTGCTTATTTCCTCTCTGATGGTCATTTTTTATTGTGACGATTTCACTCTGAAGAGCAGTATCAAACTTTTGTCGACCACTACCTATCACATGAATTTCTATTCAAATTAATTGAAATGCGCCAATTCAAAGTTACTGAAGACTCATCATTTAACTTGCGTTTCCCAATTCTTGCCTCGATTTACTGCTGAGTACTTGGAACAACTGAATGATGCTCTCTAAAAGCCCCTTCGAGGGTCGTGGTTATATTGGTATCATACGACTATTTACTTTTATTTTGTGGTCGAAACGATTCTGGGTTTTTTGGGCCCTTTCGTAATACAAAAGGAGGCAACGTTGATTTTATGTTGTTTACTTTATCTAGCAACAGTTTTTTGGAACATCTCGCCAGCATCCTTAGCCTAAAACGTTCTAAGAACAGTCGGTCTCTTATTAGTTATCTATGGCACATTACTTTACTCTAAACATTAGGTCGTTATCGCCTGTGCTTACCGAACAGTATCAGAACCCGCTATCTTTGTCCTCACGAGTGTCATACCCATTCAGCTGATGGCTCCAGAGAGGAAAAGAATCTTTGAGAGAAGGGATAAAGGAAACAGGGCCTGCATAGCCAAGGAAGAAAGGAAGCGCACAATGGCAAACTGGCAAGATCTAAGGACGGGAGAACATAGAGAAAGGTGGACTGCACGGCTGGTGCCAAACATCCAGACGTGGATGGAAAGGAAACATGGAGAAGTGAACTTCTTCCTTACGCAGTTCTTTACAAGACATGGACCTTTTTATGCCTATTTGCATAAAATGGGGAAGATATCTGTCCCAACATGTTTACACTGCCACAACAAAGATGACGATGATGTGCTCCACACCTTCTTCAAACGCACCAAATGGGCGCCTGAAAGAAACCAAGCTGATGGCAGACCTGGAGTTAGCTCCCCAGAGTTCAACACCAGAGGATGCTAGTCAGCAGGATGCTGGGAGGTGAAAGGAGCTGGACTGCTGTGGCAGAGTACACAGAAAGCATCCTGACAAGGAAAATACTCTTAGAACGAGTAAGAGAGGGGAGGGAGCATCTGGTCCGCCCCCTCACCCAGAACAGATTAAACGCCCCAGGACTCAGCCCGAAGTAATGTGTTAAACGGTTCCGGGCTGAGTTCCAACGTGGGAGAAAAGGAGGTGTTTTTTTAGTAGGTTTGAGTCCCACATAACCGGAAGACGCGGACCCTTCCAGGTATCTTACGAGATCCAACTCCACCTATGGATCTTAAATATTTCCTCACCTGCTTGCCGAAAAAAAAAACATTATGTCGTTGCCTGAATAATGAAATGGGTACCAATTTCAAATTGAAAAGAGCGCCCAAGGCTGCATTGAGCCGCTCTGGTTGGACAGGATATTTCCCATAATGCATCACGATGACATACAGCGCTTACGTGAATCGCCATAACGACTTGGGACCCTGAGAATCTTTGTGCTGCTCACGCGTCCAGTGATAATCTTCTGAACATTAATTTGACAATGGGGTATTTCAGTGGGTTGGAAATTCAGGTTTTTGACCTCAAATTTGGATTCAGCACCTCTGAAAACCTATATACTCCAACTTTTTGTTTAATGTTACAATAAAATGTGGTAAAAAATTAATTTAAGAGATCACACGTTTGAAAAAAGATGGTCTTACCTGAACGCTCACACTTACTCCGCGGGCGTGTGTGTGTAGATTTTGAAGTATCCAACAGAATCTCAGGTAGGTTACCTAGGTTACCCTCGGGAAAGGGTGTTATCTCTTCTCTGTGCATAGACACTTTTTTCAAAGATAGTTTTTTCAAGGCAAGCAACTTAATACGTCACACAACTGGCTACGTCACACCCTGCTGCCATCGTTCAAATCTTCATATTTCATTAGCTTCTCTTTATTTTCTAATTTTCTCAACGATCAGACCCGATTACCGTTATTCCTGAGCCATACTCTTTTGAAAAAGAAAAATTGACTTATTTACCTCATCCCCGTTACTTATTATTTACCTGGTGCGATGTAGATGTGAAGTTTTTGTTACACGAGTATGTTTCCGTCAGTATCAACAATCTACGAGCACATATTCCTAGTATAGTCCCAAAATCGCCTTTCCGGAACGGGACTAGGATGCCTTTTCCTACATAACAAGTGAGAAGGAGAGCACGATTGTATAGGATAAATGATGATGAAGAACAAAGAAGTGATAACCGTCGGAATTACGATCATGAGACCAATCGCCACAAAAACGTATCAGACAAGTATCAATGAGCTACGAGCACAGATATCTACTATAGCTTCTAAAACCGCTTTATGAAGGGGGTTAGGATGCATTTTTCTGCACATACTTTTATCCATACTTGTTTATTACGTTTGATGGTTATTTTACCTTAATATTTTCAGGTGGAATATTCCAACTTTTTGTCTTTTCCATCAGCTTTATTCATCGTATCAAAAATGCTTGCTTTCAGAATGATCAACATTGCGATTATTTGTTGTCACTACAATTCGTTATTAGTTGCCATGATAAGCGGAAGTGATGATCTATAAGCAACAGTCAGCTTACGGTGGGAAGATTGGTTGTACAAAATGCACCGTGAAAAGCAAGCTGAGGCCTGTTCGAGTCTTTCGCAGTTTAGCCACTGAAATATTGATTTTCGTCAATTGGCGTCGGTCTGGAAAAAGTGAGCGAATAATAGGACAGAGAGCTATGGACGATGCAAGGTGGAGAGGAGAGTGGTGGAGAGCGATGGGGCAGTGATGGTGCTTCTGGAATGGAGGGGGCAGATGAACCGAGGCAAGCAAGGGAGAAGCATCGACCACTCTCCTAAAACGTCGGAGTTCGGCTCAGAATATACGTTAGAATATTCTACTAAAATGAAGCACAAAAAAGAAAAAGTAGGAAATTGTGACAATGAAAAATATGACTTTACGATACGATACGACTTTACCCATTTCAAGCCAACGGTGGAAATAACAGAGAAGTGAGAGGAGGAGGATGAACTCTTTTACAAGATGGTGGCCGAAATAAGGCATAAATTGCTCACCAATTGAGAGCGAAAATATTCCAAATTTTATGAATTTTACATTTTAATGGGATTTAAGAAGCCTCAGTCTTCCAAATCGATGTGATTTATCCGAGTCGTAGCCCAGAACGCTCAATCGCCCAGGATCGAATAGAGCCACCATAATCATGCTTTCGGACAAAAGGCCTCCTTTTCAAACAAACAAAAAAAAAAATACCAAAGTCGCATCGAGCTCCCGAATGTCGAAGAATTTTTTTACGAGTATAGGAACAGCAAGAACGAGAAAAAATTCTCCCACGAAGATTTTCCGCTATTTTCCATATTTAAAAAAGTCGATGCGTAAAACGCATCAGTGGCCGGAAATGGGTTAATTGTTACCCATCACAACCTTACAAAAATTTTTGTATAACCACTAGAAAAATTGTAAATTTAACGCTCTATCCAACAGTGTAATTTGATTTCAAATCGCACGTGAATTAAGAGAGTTATGGTCATTTTTATGGCTTAAGGTCGAAAACACGAAAAAATATTTAAATTAAAATAACTCGGAAATTGAACGTCTAACGAAATATTGCTATCAGACACTTTTTTACTCAAATTCGTTGTAGAATTGACTCATGGCGTTTTTTGGACCCTGTAGACGCTCATTTCCACTCCGACAGGCGCCGCAAAGGGTATCTGTTGCCCCACGACTACCCTTGAACACCGGACCATTTGCGTACCTACCTACCAACCCATGTAAATACTTTGCATTAATTTATCATTTTACCCTTTTTAGTGACTGGCATACAGCATTATCTGAGATTGTTTAGTTTTCCTATTAAAAAGGTATGTAGGAAGCATTTCTGGAAGTTTTCCGTACAAGGAAATTATGAACCCTCCGTAAAGATTCACTACACACAAACAATAATTGGGGGTTGTTGCGAAATATTCCTTAAATTTTTTTTGAGAGAGAGAAAAAAAAATCCTTAAATTATTTAAGGATTTTTTTTTCTCTCTCTCAAAAAAAATTTAAGGAATATTTCGCAACAACCCCCTTTTCTGTTCATTCATTTATGTTCTTAACTCACAACTTATTGTTGTATCACAATCAGTTTTCTATGAGACGTAAATAAGGATGTTCATGTTCACTCATGACGACTCGTCTTATTTCAGTCTCAACGCTCCAAAAAGTCATCGCGTCTTTTTTTCCCTCCGATCCAAGATTCAAGAATAATAACCCCACGGGTATAACAACAATAGATGGCAGAAGGAATCCCTTCCACTAAAATCAAATAAGCGAAAGAAGAGAGAAGTCGATCCCTCCGCCAATAAACGAGGGGTGGAAGGCTGTTCTGCGATTCGATCCCAATTCCTTTCTGCCGACGCAGAGAAGACCTAGCTCCATGTTATCCTTTGGCGGGATAGGTTACAATATGCACAACGAGGTTTTCTCCCACCACAACGCTTCAGTTCGTGTAACAAATACAAAGATTCCCAAGCACTTAGGTCCCTTTCCCCTTCTTTTTTCTCTCCCAAGCAACAAAATCTATCCTCTGCCCCGCTATACTTTCCATATCGCCTAAGAAACCAGATCCCCCCTGTGGATATAAGGATGTAACATCCACGTACCTGGCGCCTCTTGATCCTTCCTTCTCCTTAGAGGCGTTTTCCTCTCTTCCTCTTCGTTCTTTTGCTGCCTCGTTTTCGAATTTATTCATATTTGTATGCATTAGAGGAACGGGAAACGAGGGCACTTCTCATTTTTATAGCACTCGGGGAAGAGTCGGGAGGAGATGAGTAGATTCTGTTATGACCTCCGTGGTCTATCGAAGGAGGAAGATGTGCGCTATAAGACGATACAACCGATCATGCGTACGTTACGAAACCCTAGATGTAAGGTTTTTTTCCATTGAATGCGTCAACTACAGGCAAGATAGGAAAATTTTACATCTACGAAAGGGCCAATTTAGTTGTGAATAGTTTCACTCTCACCAAAAATTTTCATTTTTTTATGAATCTAATCAAAATTTGAATCCTTTCTCAGAAATATCTGCTTAAATATAACTCCGAAAGATTGCTCTCCTTCATATCCTACTGGTGTTATCGATTTCTGTGAGTCTCTTGACCCGCCAATATCAAACTTCGCTCTTCCCGGCGATATAAGGAGGTAGAGGTATGTAATACGAGTATGAGTGGACAACCGGATGAAATGTACCAGTGAAGCTACCTAGTTTTGACATAAGTTTCAAGTAAGGATCATTAAGATTCCTATCCCTACCTCCGCTGATCTTGAATGAAGTTTGCCAATTCGTATTTTTTTCGTAGAAACTTGCCTTATCATCGGGAAATTGGTAGAAAGTTTTTTCCAGAGTTCCTTCCAGTAGTTCATTTTGCTTCTGTGAAATGAATTTAAGAGATTCAGCTATTTCAGAGTTTGAGTCTGAATTTAACTTGAAACCTACTTGAGGTGAGGAAAACAGGTAGGATTTATAATGAAGCAAGGTAAGCGGCCCGAAACCGAATACACGAAACTGTCAATAGATGTGGGTTTGGTGGATAGGACAGAGTACCAACCAAACCAGAGTACCGCAACTCTATGAGTCTATGGGTACTCTATGAGTTCGTGGAGACGAGTAGAACATGAATATGTAATACTAAATTTTTGTTAATATATACTGTGCATACAATATAATGTACGTTATACAGAAAATATGAAAACTACATCAATTTACTCTGAAACGTCGCTCATTACTTCATTCTGCATGATTGGACTTTTGCTATTTTATATTGAAGAGCCCAAACTTTTCTGAGAGGCTGCATAACTACGAAGCTCTTCGCCATTGGAAGTGAGGAAAAAAAATCCAGAAGCTCGGAATTCATAAAAAGACAGCATGCAAAAGGAGTTCGATGGGGAACACTTCGACTGCCAGGTACAGACTCTCGCTCAGAGCCTTTATTATCTGTAGTGGCTGTACTCCCCCTTGACGTCTGCTTCGAAATAAAAATTATCGGTCCGTCGGCCTTTCTCGCACCTTCAGTTTCCTCGAGCTCCGTGGTGATGGGTTCTCTTGGAAGAAAAGATCTAATAATAGCGACGATGTCTCCGTGCCTACTAATGTCCATTAAAATAATATGAGGAAGAGATTGAAATAGAGTATAATAATAGTAACATGGCGAAATAATAATATACCTTAATAAGAGGAATGGCTGACCTGGTTAAGTGTAGGTGAATTACATAAAAACACGAATATAAATAGGTAGGTACTAACTAATAATAATATAGGAAACATATTAGTAATAGGAAAATAGAAAATTAAATCGAGGTTTTAACCCGAGAGGGACGTCATCCCGTTGCCATGGAACTCCATAGACCGATCTTTAACTGTTGATTGCCACAAGTGGTTCGAAGACCACATTTTCCAGCTCATAAAAAAATCCTAAATACCAAAGTTCATAGTCACGAGCCAAAAGTAGGTGAAGAAGGCTATAGACGTATTGAAAACAGTGATAATACGAAAAAAGATAGTAAATTGACTGATGATTTGAGTAAGTAATGTAATATACCTCATAATATTGAAAATATTATGATGATTATATAACAAAATATTATATTATGATGATACGAAAACTTATAGTGAAGTGATTGGTAATGTGAGCGAACGGTTTGTCCTAGGGCGTTTTCAAAATTTCAACACTTATTTTTCAACCCTTAGAAGTGACTGTCATCAACCAGAAGCTTTGAGGCACAACTAGACCCCAAATGGAGCCCATTTACCAAATTTCATCAAAATCGGTCCTTGGTGACTAAAGAAAGTGCCGCGTACGGCGGAAGGCCACATTTTTATTCGATTTTTGGATTCTACGTACCTTGAAACGTAAACCAACAAATTTTGAGGGGGGGGAGAGGATTTTTTTTCTTGGTCGATTCCAAAGGTTCATTAAATATTGCAAATAAAAAACCAAAATCTGTTGAAAAGCACACTTCATTTTCTAGGTGCATTACGTTACCTGATTGGAGAGAAGTACAAGAAAAAAAAGAAAAGGCAATAGAAGAAATCGCTAAATCAAAAATAAAAAGTCCGTTCAAGCAGCATGAATTAATGAGCCAATATTCAAAGAAATCTTTCAGTTGAAGGTATGGTTAAGAAAAGGAACAATGGTGTTGAAATTTCTGTACAAGAATGAAAAAATGGAGCACTAAAATATAAATTAGGAACCATGATAAATATATGATACTTCAAAGTTAGCTTTCAACGAGCTTGAATGTTCAGTAATTGTGAGGTTACCTTAATTACCGCACGCCTTGCACACTTCTAAAAATTTAAATCACGTTTTTCCGAAATGTCACAATTGTCGCTTAATTTGCATATCCTTTCGAATTTATGCGAGTTTTCTGATTATTGTGGCATATTCCCAGAATTTCACAGCTGATTGGGGAAAAGAATCTGCAGGACATTTACAAAATAGTGGGACCATTCATACCACAAAAATTCCGGGAGGCGCCCTAAATGGATTCAATCTTTGGAAAGAATGGAAACTGGAGGAGGGAGGCTGTGAATCGGTAGGATCAGTGGGGTTGGAAATGGTAGGCGGAAGGTTCTCATTAAACGGTATTTACTTAGGAACGGCTTGCTGTTAGAAGGAGTAAAAGTCCATTTCTTGCAACCCCCCTTCCTTTGGCAAAGTGTTTGCTGAAGTGTTAATTCTACTGAGCATTAACAAAGATGGAGGAAGAAATGGGAGGAGGGACCAAGGGGTGAGAAGGGATAGGTATTAGATTGAAGAAAATTATCCTCTCTAAGAAAGAGAGAGCAATAATTCGAACTGGAGGAGACAACTTCCACCAATTCAGCCACCTCAAAGTATGTACTTGCGAAAACAAAAAAAATCATCTGTGAATGAGTTTTCACCTGAAAAGGTTCGCAAAATGTTTAAATTTTCCAATACCACGGCAAAACAATTTTTGAAGGACTACTTCTAAATGATGTTGAAATTGGGATTTGAAGTTAACCGTTTTCTACACGCAGAGCGGGACGCAGTCCAAAAAAAAAAACGCTGTAAATGATTACACAATGATTTATTATTTTTCTATGTAGATCACTCGTCTGCAAAGAACACGGATTTGCCATTGTTACCACCAACCAACATGAAGAAAAACATCGATCGCATTTCGGTCAGCTAAAATTTGAACGGATATTAGGCATCTTTTGCGATTCACACCCGTGTTTCTGATTTATCGTACGTCCAACCCTTAAATTCTCGTAGGGAGCGAACGGTTTGTACTACAGGGCTCCGAGTGGTCTCAAAAAATTCTAAAAATTCTATAGAATCTTAAATTGAAGGAAAAACAATACCTTTACATCAAAATTTTTTGAGTTAGGACGTTTTTAGAGATTTTGCTCTCGTAAATCCGAAGTTACAACTATTCTGTTCATTTTAATTCTTGAAACATTAATTCATTTGAGTTCACATTTCAATACAAGCAACCATTTCACATTGATTATTTTGTCATCCTACTTGGCTCTAAGTCAATCGTATTTCATATCTCTGTTCAGAGTGTAAGAAAGAACTGCTGAATCAATAAAAATAAACGTTTATTCACTTAGAGTATAAACGTAGTCACCACTAAATATTGAGTTTTCAGAGGCAAAAAGTCGTATCATGCCGAAATAGGCAGATTCCCGTATCAGTGTCAAGATACGAGTTTTCTTCTTCTGAATCGCTCCGATACCACTAGTTTCTTAGCAAAATCAAGTTAACACGCCTTAACGCGAAAGTCGGCAGGCTTGTTTGAGGAATTTCTGATAGAGATACGACTCTAAAACTCCGAGAATTGATAAAAATCTACCCCCAAAACCCCCGGGTACCAATAACTCAATTTGGTCAAATTTCAAGGTTACGACTTTCTGGCTTAGGTATACTGGAATTCCAGTATACCTATTCCATAAACCAGTATGTCGAAACCGTAATACAACACATTCTTCACAATTATTTCAAAAAACTCAAACATGGTTCTCTATAATTTCTAAGTGAATAAACAATAAAAAACTGTTCCAAATTGAAAAAAAATAATAAGTTCAGCGAATATTTTAATTTAAATGATTTTAATTATTGTTTTATATTCTTGCTGTAATAATTTTAATACCAATTCAAAAAGTAGCTTTAACTTACTTTATGTCAACCCAGTTCAGATTAAACACTGTTTGTATACAAAATATTTTTTCTGATTTTTAAAGTAACACCCCCCCCCCCCTCTCCCTCACGGCAGAGTAAATTCTATAGGTCTACCACAGAAACTTTGTGTACGTGTGGCGCCCCCTAGGTGGTGGTTCCGCGAACTATAACGATCGAGCCAACCTTCCATGATGAAAACTTGACACGGAAATTGGAGCCCTGAGAAATTTTATGATTCGTCTAGTTCCACGAAATTTCAATTTCGGAAATGCACGAATTTCAAGCTGCATGTCACTCAAGTCACTTTTGAGGGGAGAAACTGCTTGATGATAAGACATAATTAGTTCTACTTTCTCCAGGAGAATGCCCCAGAGGGATGCAAAGTTTCTGAGGTAGACCTGTAGTTGTCATCAACTCTATAAGCCAAGTAGGTACTCGAATTCTTTTTTTTTACAACAGGTTTCGTCTCTAGAGATTCTTAAAATTCATCGAAATTCAGGGTTTCAAGCAACAATACCTACAACATACCAATTTAATGATATTTTTCGTTCAAAAGGGGACATATCCAAAATTAAAATGGCGATTTCTCCTCCATCCGTTTGAATGTAAACCGTTATTATTTTGGGTTGACATTCTCTATGCTTGTTTGTACAGTACTACGCCCAGAAACCTTGGAAAAAAAACGTCTGCCAAGTGGGTGTGGCACATATCTTCCTCGTATCCATAACCCGATTGTATAGATGCATAGTAGTTAATCTCAAAACATCAAAAAACCAAAACAAGTTAATCTGTAACATCCCTGAAAATTTCATTGAAATCGGATGGAAAATGTAGAAGTTATGGCTGTTACAAGGAATTCACGTTTGCGCATGCGCAGTCGCTTCTATCAGTCCGAGGATGATGATTTTCATAGGGGACCGTCTACACACCAACCCGCACAATCCCTGAAAATTTCATAGAAATCGAACAATAACTTCGTATAGTTATGCCCGTTAGAAGGATTTCATGACAGACGGACAGACACACAGACACGGAAGCAAAATTGTTCAAAAAAGTCTAAAACGCAAAACGCGAATAAAAATTTTGATTTTGGAGAACTTGTTTTTTTCATCCTTGAAAAGTGAAAACAAAGCTTCCGCTACCTTGGTAGACTCGGAAGCAATATGAAACTGCTTGTGCAATTCGTTTTTCTCTCCTCTTTGCCAGTTTTTAGGACGTCCCACAGTAAGACTTGGGCGTCCTTATGCGATCGATCTGGGGTGAAGTTGGACAACACTCAACAGAAAAAAAAATAACCACACAGTAATCCGTTTTAGACCATTCTGAATACAAATCCACGAAAAAAACCATAGGTGTATGTCTGTGTGTGTGTGTATGTGTGTGTGTGTATGTGTGTATGTGTGTGTGTAACAGAATCTTGTGTACTCTGCACAGGCCTCAGTTCTCAACCGATTTTCCTGGTTCTTTTTTTGTTCGTCGCGGAAAACTATCTAGTTGTGCACTACGTCGCCGGAATTTCGAATTTTGCCTTTTAAGGGGAGGAAAGGGGGGGTTAATGCTCGAAAAACGTGCGTTTTTGGGCATAATCTTGTGTACTCTGCCCAGGCCTTAGTTCTCAAACGATTTTCCTGGTTCTTTTTTCGTTTGACGCAGAATACTATCTAGTTGTGCACTACGGCGCCGGAATTTTGGATTTTGCTTTTTAAGAGGGGGAAAGGGGGGGTTAATGCTTAAAAAACGTGCGTTTGCGTGCATAATCTTGTAAACTCTGCCCAGGCCTCAATTTCCAACCGATTTGCGTGTTTCTTTTTTTGTTTGACTCAAATAACTTCCGAGTTGTACATGATTTTACCAGAGTACCAAAATTCGCAAGGGGAGGGGGTGAGTGGGGGGATAATATTCACAAAATATCCGATTTTTCAATGTTTCGGTTCCTTTACTGCTTACTAATTGTACCCAAGCTTTGAAATTGAGGAAAAATTCTCATTATACCTCCGGATTTTCATGAATTATTCTCTGTACCACCATGGAACTAATAGTGGTGCCAACATGGTGCCAGACATGGTGCCATGATGCCATAAACCGGTTATTTCGTGTTTTTTTTTTTTGTGTGTTTCACCTTGAATACGGATGTGAACTTCGACGGACTGCCTACCAAAACTTACAGATGAAAGTTCAATGTTACGACGTATTTCCGCTTTGGTGCCAGACTGGCACCATTGTTGGCGTTGGGGAGGTGGGGGGGGGGTGAACTCGAATTCGCATGTTGGGTATCGTAGATCATGGTTTATCAAATGCTCTTCAGATTCGAGGCTCCCATGCCGCTAGAAATGTTTTGGTAGATAATGGTAGGGGGGGGGGGGGTCAGTATTTCTTGCCTAATGTAATAAATAAATTACATCGAGTGAAACAGTTTTATCGCTTACTAACTGGTTAAACTGATCTAATGCTTGTCCAATGGGACGTCCCCTGGAATGCATGCATTACTAAACAATATGTTTGAAAATGGATATGTTCCCTTTTGAAAAAACACTCCTCATTTAGACAATGAGTCAGCTACTTCGTTTTCCTTCACTCCAGCGTGTGCCTTCGTCGTTAAGGGTATAGTCGAGATGAACGATTGGTAGTACCTTTCAATGGAGGTCACTAAAAAGTTGATAAGATAATTGACGGATCAATTGAGTAATTATATAAGGCAATGAGGGTGTTTCGGTACTGCTAAAATTTGCTGTGAGAATGGGGGGTGCGCCTGATTTTGTTTACAAGTTTTAATCGAAAGTCGACCTCATCCCAAAAATTTTTACACCAGCCGTTCTCTTTTTGGATGAGTAGATCTTTTTCTATGATTTTTCAAAGTTTCGTATGTTTATGACGACACGCACCCCTCCCGCCTGGGCGGGATACACCAGCCCACTGTGACGTCATAGACATTCGAAACTTCGAAAAATCATAGGAAAAAGTCTTTTCAAGCTAGAAGGTCGCGGTTGGGGTCAAAATTCTCATAACGAGGTCAAGTTTAACACATTCAACGCGTATCTGGAAAGGCCGCCAAGCGCTGTAGCGGAAATGTAATACCTACCTAACGTCATTGAACGGCGCTTTAGACATCTGGGTAATTGCCGAGGAGCAGTGGGCTTGTGGTTCCTCTGAGTGATTTTTCATTTTGATCCCTATTAGCAATAATTATAAATAGGTATAAGGAGAAATAAATAATAAATGGATTGCGTTCAAATCAACAGGTACTCATAGCATAATTATGTACAAAACACGTGTTAAGACCGATCCAATAGACAACACTCATAAATACCAACTAGCGAAAATGTCATTGTGCTCGATAAATTCGATAATGATGATCAAGTTGAATGGAATTGGTGAAAAGAATTGAAGAAAATCATCAAGAAATCCTCAAAATAGCTTTGTCTTAGAGGATCCGACGTTCTTGATACCTTATCAACACTTCCAACTGATATTGTGGATATTCCTCACTCGATCCATGAAAACGGCGTACTCTGTTGGGTGCCTGGTGATCTAATGAACCAAACAAGACCTTCCCCGTCCTTCTAGAGCTATTTATGACGATATGCGAGCGTTTCAAGTGAAGACTACTACGAAGTCAGCTCTGTATCATATTATGAAGACGCCCGCTCGCTGGGAAGTTCACTTTGTATCATATTATGATGACTTCCGCGTTGAATGTAAAAAACGTCTGCCAAGTGGGTGTGGCACATAGCTTCCTCGTATCCATAACCCGATTGTATAGATGATCCGATGCATAGTAGTTAATCTCAAAACATCAAAAAAGTTAATCTGTAACATCCCTCAAAATGTCATTGAAATCGGATGGAAAATTTAGAAGTTATGGCCGTTACAAGGAATTCACGTTTGCGCATGCGCAGTGGCTACTATCAGTCCGAAGGTGGTGATTTTCATGGGGGACCATCTAAATACTAATCTGTAACATCCCTGAAAATTTCATTGAAATCGGATAGAAAATGCAGAAATTATGGACGTTACAAGGAAATTCACGTTTGCGCATGCGCAGTGGCTACTATCAGTCCGAAGGTGGTGATCTTCATTGGGGACCATCTACAACCTAATCCGCATAATCCCTGAAAATTTCATCGAAATCGGGTAGAAAATGTAGAAGTTATGGCCGTTACAAGGAATTCACGTTTGCGCATGCGCAGTGGCTACTATCAGTCCGAAGGTGACGATTTTCATAGGGGACCGTCTACACACCAACCCGCACAATCCCTGAAAATTTCATTGAAATCAGACTATAACTTTGTATAGTTATGCGCGTTACAAGGAATTCATGACAGACACACAGACAGACAGACAGACAGACACACAGACACTGAACCAAAATTGTTCAGAAAGGTCTAAAACGCAAAACGCGAGTTAAAATTTTGATTTTGGAGAACTTTTTTTTTCGTCCTTGAAAAGTGAAAACAAAGCTTCCGCTACCTTGGTAGACTCGGAAGCAAAATAAACAGTTTTTCTGACCCATGCGCACACCATATTACATCATTAGCTGGAAGGAATGATGCAGGCTTCAATTTAGTTCTGGTTTTCAAAAACATTCTTCTTCAATAGCCACCTTATCGTTATTCTCCAACAATTATCATCATTTTACATTTCCTTCTTGTTCAAAAATATCAGACTTTTCATATCACTTTCGTAAATCCCCGACCCTCTGGCCAACTTCTGCACAAAAAAAAAAAAAAAAAAAGAAAAAAAAAAAACTGAAAAGCGGTTGAAGCTAATATAAAAGTTCTTGACTTTAATATTTTTCGGTACAGAGAAAGGAAGGGAGGATCTGGCGACGTAGGAGTAGGAGGGAGGTTTGAAGGAATTCCCTCAGTGAAGGTGGTGGGGGCGGCAGACCTCTCCGTGCCCATCAAATTTCCATCACGTGGGTAACTGCTTTAAAGAATTTTCATTAGTATTTCTCGGAGAGAGAAGAGGATGACGCAAGTTGATAACAAAAAATTTCTCCTTGAAGGCTCTTTTCATTTCTTTCGATGATGAAATGCTTCTTAGAGTTGGGATTCCGGGGTTTTTCACGGCGAGTGGGATTCCATATTCCATCGGAACCGCAAAATTCGGACTGTAGGAACGATAATCGTTGTTTTAATAGTAGTAAATCCTAGAAAACATGAAATAATAATTGTTCCAAAATGTATTACTATGGAAAATCGAAAATTCTCCGTTAATTCCAGGAATTTTACATTTTAACTATTTGTTTACAGTCAAGACAAGAAGATGGAGTCGACCATGATTGGAAGCTGAGGTATAAACAAGAAAGGGAACTAGGGGTCCGAAATGAGAAGTTGGGGCTAACACAAAGAGGAGTGTTTAAGGGTGATTCCACTAAAAGTGGCGTAATTGTGTCTTTTTTATTTTTCTTGGAGATTATCAGTAGTATTGCATACGGGGAAAAACATTGAGTAGAGAACCAAGTTTCCCTAGACTGTCAATGTTTTCATTTTCGAAATAGACGATTAGCAAGGCTAGGAAACAACGCTGCAAATTATTACACAATGGTTCATTATTTTTCTATATTGATCACTCGTCCTTTGAATCATATGAGGTAAGCTTAGATAACTATTTTGCCGTGCTAAGCCAGAAAGTAAAAAAAAGTAAAGTTGTATCTTGGCTTCACCCAACTTTCAGGAAGATAGATAGATAGATAGATAGATAATCGTTTATTAAATGAATAACATAAATTATTTTCTCATTAAATGAGAAAATTACCATGTTGTAATGTTTATTTTGTACAAATTTTGTACAAAATAAACATTACAACATGGTAATTAAACCGTCTGTCGGTAGTGTTGGTAATAGTAAAATAAAATTAGGTATTGGAACGGGATTTTAAATTATAGGCAAAATATATCAAAAATTGAATTCCCTAACCAGCATCGATCTATAGCGCCATGCTAATTTACAAAAAACAATGAGATCTTTCCACCCCTCGCCGTTCAGACGAGCCACTACCTCCTCATGTCCAAGAACCGGTCTTCCGAAGGCGGTCCATCGAAATTCTGACAGGATCGGGCATATGCAAAGGAAATGAAATTGATCTTCTCTCTGACGGGTGTTGCATAAGGCGCATTGCTCACATCTGTCAGTGGCATAAGGTTTTCCATTAAGATGGAGTAGTTCTCCCATTAATTTGAAGAGCCATCTGCTTGCCCCAAGATCCATTTTTGTGTCCTCTATAAGGCTTAGAGGCTTGACTGAGGGGTCCAATTCTCTGTAGAGCGTGAAGTTTTCTGAGTCTAGGGCCCTCCGCCAGAACTGCTCTCGCTTAGATTGTTTGAACTCTCCCAGCAAGGCATCCGCCTGAGCCCTGATTATCTTGTAATCCAGCGAATCCAGGTGGTTGTGGACGTCGAGCTCGGTTGAGAGCTGATTCAAGTGCCTGGCACAAGAAACATTCTTACTGATCACCTCTCTCGCTACGATTCTCGGTGGGAGGCTATCCTGAAGACGGGCAACTCTCAGCAGGTACTCAAAAAGGAAGAATGCGGAAACGGTGTCCAATCCAGTCTCCGAGGTGCAGGATGTAGTTTGGAGCAAACCTCGGCAACCGGAACAGCCTCCTTATAAACATAAGCTGAACCCCCTCAGCTCCCCCATACTCTCTCCATCCCCAGCATGGCGCCGCATACCACAGGACGGATCGTACAGCCGTTCGGAACACATCCATCTTAGCCCTCACTGGAACCGATGCCTCATCAAATAGTTTTCCCCAAATGTTGTTGAGGGCGAACTTTGCGGTGTGAGCCTTCTGCCTGACATGTTTGGTGTAGGACAACCGAGGAGTGAGCGTCACTCCTAAGTATTTGTACTCGCTCACGATCTCTATCCCATCGCCTCCAAAACTCCAATGCTCGGCTGTGCGACGTCTACCTCCATTCTGAAAAATCATGATCTTCGTCTTTGTCAGGTTGACCTTTCAGGAAGACGACCTAATAGGTTTCGTGGTGAAATAACTCTTTCACGGGATTATTTTGACATTTTCATGTCTTTGCTTTGGCACATAAACTGGAAAATTGTCACAAAAACTTGCTCACGCGATACCAATAAATAAAATTTTATTTATTAGTATCGCGTGAGCAAGTTTTCGTGACGGTTTTTCAGTTTACGTGCCAAAGCAAAGACATGAAAATGTCAAAAATAGACTCACTGAGTTGCGTAGAGAACAATCAATCGTTTTTTTTTATTTTGATGCTTGGGTACATGAACTAACAACCTAATAAAATTAAGAGAAATAAGATCATTTTCATCTATTGCACGCCATTAACTATTCAGGAAAAATGCAAACAGAATTCGGTGGAAATTCCTCATTGAAATTGTCATTCTACTACAGAACTAAGACAATTTTGTCTACAGGGTGTCCCAAGTCAAATGAACACATAGTAAGGTATTTTTTCAGCTGTAACCTAGAAACCGAATTTTAATCTGTGATGGAACGAGTTAAGCACAGGCCAGGCAGAGACTTTTTGTTGCACAACATTGTTGCGAAGCCGTTAAAAAACTGTCACGATAAGATGTTGCAGATAAAGAACATTTTTGAGCTGCTCCGTGTAATGACTCATACTCTTAGCTATGTTAGTTCTCCAATAAAGGACAAGGGAAACCCTGAGTGACTCATCATGCCAGGTAGGTAAGGTGAGGTACGGGGAACAAACACGTCACTTGACGTCACCTTCCTCCTCTCTCCCCTTACCTTGTTTAACCAATATAAAAGGAGGACTCAGGGCTTCCCCTTCATGCATTCGTCTTCGAAAACTCGACTTGATTATTTCTTGCTCTACCTCGCCTTCTCATCGAAGCCCACATATCCTCAGCGGTCTCGGTTGGCAATAAGCTCATTGCGCTGGCCTCCGCTCCCATTTCACCTAGTAGTTGTCTGCCCCCAACTAGGCCTAGGTAAATGTGCTGCCTCCCTCCGGTCGGCGAGCAATCGCGCCGAGGTACGTAGCTGAAGTCTTTAAGCACTCCTGTACGCGGTCGGCGGTAAAACGGGCCGGGCAGAAAAGTGCTCTCCCGTCCTTTGTCTTCGTTGAGTAGGGACCAATAAAAACCGACAAGCCGACGTGAAGCCATTCGCCTTCACACGCCGACACGCCGTCATAACACTCCGTATTCTGTGAATTCCACACTAGGGCAGTAGCTAGCAGGACCGCCATCTGGCATCGTGTATATGTGGCTTAAAGCTCTCTAACGCAAAATACGAGGGCAATTTAGAGCGACTTCTATGTTTTTATTTCATCAAATATCGCATATTTTAGAGCACCTTTGTATTCGAGTGTTTTCATAAAGTGAATAGCGGGAAGCGGAGGCTCAAAGGTCGCTGCTGCCTGCATAACGCAAAATTGATCCACAGGACATCAATGAGCGCATACCGGAGGTGATAATACGAGACGTAATTAGAGGTTCAAAGCTCCTCTGCGCCCTTGACCACCAATCAGAGCCCATGTAATATTGATTCCACCGGGAACAGCAACGATGACGGCCATGTCCCATTCTCAAGAAGACTCGTCCATCAGTCAGCCTGGAAGTTCCTCTCGCTGAGATCGCCACCAAGCAAAAAGTTAAGATCGTGAAGTTCATTATAATTACTTATTTTATGATTTTGACTTGTTGTTCGTTTATAGACCTATGAAATTACTTCGGCGACCTATCTAGCATTTTCATAGGCAACTACTCAACTGGATTCGATACGAAAACTGATTAGAAGGAAAGGTTATCGACCAGTGAGTCTTAAGCTACCGATGTCGATGTGGACAAATAGAAGATATCAAAGATTCAATCATTTAGCGAAAGTGTACTCGACTAATAAAAACGTATAAGGATATCGCTGCAATAAGTAAAGTAGGTAAGTAAGTAAAGTAAACAACCATTTCAGGTTGGATTTTCGTCCGACTGCCATTCCTGGCGTCGCGGACGTCATCAGCTGTCTTCCTAAGGGAAGATCAGAATTTGTTCTGATGATTTGGCTCATGGCTTCCCATTGGCCTCACCGCCCTGGGTTGGGACGAGGGGAACTGCGACCGACTCGTCCCGAAAACATGCCGCGGAGGCAGGCTTCGAACTCACGGCCCCTGCAACCGGTTCGAGTCCCGTCTCCATGGACATACGTCGTAGCTCACTCAGTCACAGCTGACCCCTATCGCCGCAATATATCGATACCTTAAAGCACAAAGGGGCTATGTCCAAAAACGAAGTTTTGAGAAAAACGCAAAATAAGTGATCACTGGCAATTGGCAGGCTGGAGGACTGGTCACTTGTACCTGAATCCTGGCAAATGCACAGTGGTGACCTTCCATCGGCTGACTGGGCCCACAATCTTCCCGTACATCCTCTGCGGCTCCCCTCTTCAGCGTTCCACCCGGATCAAAGACCTTGGTATTTGGTGTGATGATCAGCTCGGCTTCATATAGCACATCGAGGTGGTTGCGGGTAGAGCCATGCGCACGTTGGGTTTCTTGAAGCGGAACACAAGGGAATTCACTAGTCTTCCAGCCATCGTTTCCCTGTACAAGGCGCTCATTCTTCCAATTATGGAGTACGCGTCTACTGTCTGGTCGCCCCATTATGCCGTGCACAGAAATCGTTTGGAGAGGGTCCAGCATAAGTTCCTCCGCTACGTTGCCTTCAAATTGGGTATCCCATCTGCGGAGGTCGACTATGATTCCCTGCTGGAACGGTGTAAGCTGAGAACACTTGAAACCCGTCGTACATCCGCCGATCTCGCCATGCTGTACAGGGTCATAAATGGTACGATTAACTGCCCCTCATTGCTCTCAAGGATCAACTTCCATGTTCCACGCGAGGCTGCCCGCTCATCTCCTCTCTTCTACGTTCCGTTTTCCCCCTACAATTACCAGCGAAATCGCCCTCTCTACCGTCTACCACGCAGTGCTAATCTTTTTTGTCCCTTCACCCAAATTTTGACTTCTTTAACTCCTTCCTCGCAGTATTAAAGTCACTAGTATTAAGTCAGTATTAAAGTCACCTCTCATGTGTTTTATAATTAGTCGTTGATTCCTTATTTGTCTTATTTCCTATATTTAACTATTTGCAGATAGTTGAAAATTTTGTATATTGCATTGAATTGGGCTTGCCCGTACTTTATTAAACAAATAAATAAATAAATCACCAGTGCACAATTCCTAAAATAATACCTTATTACACCAAACTCTTTAATTTCATCAAGACATTTTCGAGCTATAATCGTCAAGAAGGTCAATAATAGTTTTGTTAAATTAGAATTTTTCTGAAGTTGAAAACAATTTTAAAACGCTGCAAATTATTACACAATGGTTTATTATTTTTTATTTTTCAATATAGATCACTCGTCTGCAAAGCCACCAACCATCCAACATGGAGAAAAACATCGATCGCATTTTGGTCAGCTTTAATTTGAACGGAGATTAGGCCTCTTTTGCGATTCACACTCGTGCTTCTGATTTATCGTACGTCCAAACTTTAAATTCTCGTTGTGAGCGAACGGTTTGTCTTACAGAGCTCCGGGTGGTCTCAAAAAATTCTAAAAATCCTATGACACCTTAAATTGAAAGAAAAACAATACCTTTATATCAAAATTTTTTGAGTTAGGGCCTTTTGAAAATTTCAAAATTCATTTTGGAACCCTTAGAAGTGACCTACATCAACCAAAATCTTCGGGGCACAACTAGACCCCAAATGGAGCCCACATACCTTTTTTCTTGGTCGATTCCAAAGGTTCATTTCTGGAAATAATGAACCAAAAGTGGAAGATGGATGGACATAGCGCCTTTGTGCTTTAAGGTATCGATATATCCTCCCTTAACCTACCCACTTAAACATACCTTGAAGATTTCTTCAAGAATTCGCTCATTAGGTGATGCTGCGTGAATGGAATTTTTAAAAAGATTTATCCAAATTCAATGTTAGAGAGAATTTTATGTGAAATGTTTTCACTTTTGCTCTTCTGGGTTTGAGACCCTTCAAATGTGCAGTTCCTGCCTGTCGGATCGGCGATCCCAGCTACACCGAAAGAATGGAAGGAAATTGGAAACATAAACCAAAACCGAAATGCGGGAGAACAACACGTACAGATGAGAACGGGGAGCCGTATGTCTGGATTGAGCCGCTGATGATGGCCCCCGCAGGGACCTCGCCGAGTGGTGTATTGCGAGGGGGGAGGGGGGGATGCCTTTTCGACCGAAAAAAGCCCCGTTTTCAATCACTCACGGCGATCCAAATGTGGAGAGGGAGTTCATGGGTGGATGAGGGGGGCCATAGTTGGACGAGGGGCATAACGGCGTAAGGGATAGTCGAGGGGGGCGAAAGGGACCGCGTCACAGGTGTCAGACCCATAAATTTGAACCTTCTCTCCCGTCTAGGTGCCGAGCCGTCGCAATATTTTCGTAATAAAAGTCCGAATATCCCCCCCCCCTCATCCTCCACAACATATCGCGATCTCACTTTCCGGAATAAAAGCTGCCGCGATGCCTCCATATTGACAGCTCCATCCACCTTTTATACGTTTGACATCCACAGTCGAACATGTAGAAGATTAACTTGCCGGATGTCACTTCTTAGTCTTGAATCTCCACTTCTTCTATCGGTACTTGGCAGACAACTGAAAACAGTCGAATCCTATTTTGGACCACCATTTTGAAACAAAAGTCCCTGTTTGCCCTTCAACGTAGAGCCGTTAGAATATTGTCTGGACTGGGATACAGGGACGACTGCCGCGATTGTTTTGTATCGTTAGGAATTCTGACCCTGCCAAGTATTTATATACGAGAATGCCTACTGCAGGTGCATAGAAATCAGGGTGATTGATTAAAGAAAACGCTGCAAATTATTACACAATGGTTTATTTTTTTTCTATATAGATCACTCGTCTGCAAAGCCACCAACCATCCAACATGAAGAAAAAAATCGATCGCATTTCTCCAATTCCTTACTCTTGCGATCGATGTTTTTCTTCATGTTGGATGGTTGGTGGCTTTGCAGACGAGTGATCTATATAGAAAAATAATAAACCATTGTGTATTAATTTGCAGCGTTTTAAAATTGTTTTCAACTTCAGAAAAACTCAAATTTAACAAAACTATTATTGACCTTCTTGACGATTATAGCTCGAAAATTTCTTGAAGAAATTAAAGAGTTTGGTGTAATAAGCTATTATTTTAGGAATTGTGCACTGGTGATAACTTCTTTTGCGTTTTTCTCGAAACTTCGTTTTTGGACATAGCCCCTTTGTGGTTTAAGGTATCGATATTTTGCGGCGATATCCTTATACGTTTTTATTAGTCGAGTACACTTTCGCTAAATGATTGAATCTCTGATATCTTGTATTTGTCCACATCGACAACGGTAGCTTAAGACTCACCGGTCGATAACCGTTCCTTCTAATCAGTTTTCGTATCGAATCCAGTTGAGTAGTTTTCTATGAAAAGCTATATTGGTCGCCGAAGTAATTTCATAGGTCTATAAACGAACAACAAGTCAAAATCATAAAATAAGTAATTATAATGAACTTCACGATCTTAATTTTTTGCTTGTTGGCGATCTCAGCTAGAGGAACTTCTAGACTGACTGATGGACGAGTCTTCTTGAGAATGGGACATGACCGTCATCGTTGCTGTTCCCGGTGGAATCAATATTACATGGGCTCTGATTGGTGGTCAAGGGCGCAGAGGGAGCTTTGAACCTCTAATTACGTCTCGTATTATCACCTCCGGTATGCGCTCATTGATGTCCTGTGGATCAATTTTGCGTTATGCAGGCAGCAGCGACCTTTGAGCCTCCGCTTCCCGCTATTCACTTTATGAAAACACTCGAATACAAATATGCGATATTTGATGAAATAAAAACATAGAAGTCGCTCTAAATTGCCCTCGTCTTTTGCGTTTGAGAGCTTTAAGCCACATTTACACGATGCCAGATGGCGGTCCTGCTGCCTGGGGCTAGCTACTGCCCTAGTGTGAACTTCACAAAATACGGAGCTGCTCAAAAATGTTCTTTATCTGCAACATCTTATCGTGACAGTTTTTTAACAGCTTCGCAACAATGTTGTGCAACAAAAAGTCTCTGCCTGGCCTGTGCTTAACTCGTTCCATCACAGATTAAAATTTGGTTTCTAGGTTACAGCTGAAAAAATACCTTACTATGTGTGCTTTTGAGTTGGGACACCCTGTAGACAGAATTGTCTTAGTTCTGTAGTAGAATGACAATTTCAATGAGGAATTTCACCGAATTCTGTTTGCATTTTTCCTGAATAGTTAATGGTGTGCGATAGAATGAATGAATGAATGTTTTATTTGTTTTGAAACACATAGTGCTTTAACAATAGTCAAAATAGATAATAAACAATGGCTAACAAATTAATATAACAAGTGATAATATTAGGACAGGTAACGTGAAGAAAACGCTGCAAATTAATACACAATGGTTTATTATTTTTCTATATAGATCACTCGTCTGCAAAGCCACCAACCATCCAACATGAAGAAAAACATCGATCGCAAGAGTAAGGAATTGGAGAAATGCGATCGATGTTTTTCTTCATGTTGGATGGTTGGTGGCTTTGCAGACGAGTGATCTATATAGAAAAAAAATAAACCATTGTGTAATAATTTGGAGCGTATTTTCTTTGGAAATTATTGTTCGATTTTGATTATTCCAGCGGCAATGTTTAAGTTTTTCAATTCCATAGGGCCGTGCGCTAATGAATTTCTAAAATCTTCTAAAAATTCAAATTTAGGTACAACTTTTTAAGTTTTTGCGCATTTGATTTCGTGAAATACTGACCCGGAACGAGGGACGAATGGCGACCGACTAAGATCTCCTTGATGTAAAACTGTGATCTGTCTAATAAAATAATAAACCGCTGTGTAATAATGTGCAGTGATTTTACGCTAGCTTTGGCAGTGAAGAAAAATTTCTACCAACTATAGAAATTGTTCTGTACTCCTGCTGTAGTCATTTTCTTGGTTGTTGTGGAGAAGGAAGCAGAGGACGTCAAAATGCTCTTTTCAACATTTATTTGGCTAGCGCTTTCGGGGCAAACTATGGCCCCTCTCTCAGGCCTACAAGAAAAAACAAATAATTGAAGACTATATTTAACCTCTAACATGAAATCACAGTTATTATAACCAACCAGTCAAAAAAAAAATTTATGTCAAAAAACGTTATTACTTAATAATTAATTTTTATTAAAACCATTAAAAAATATGAGCCACCAAGATTAAACCTATTCTTCAGCATCTAAAAAACTAATAAGAATATAAGCACCCAAGAAATGAACAATACACACACTAACACACAGACAAACATTAAAAAATAGAAAGAAAACAAAACAACCTACCTATATTCACTCTGCAATCATACTCCTACATCTTCCATCCCTCCTCAATCACCAAAATCTGATCTCCGCCAATCATGAAAACTATTCTCACTGGAAAACCAGTAACACGTTTCAACATAATTCTGAAAAACTTTCTACCAACTAGGTAAAAAACAAACAAAAATAGAAAATCTCAAAATCCTACCTTCGTCCATTTCCATAACAATTATTCTTTTCAAGTCACTAAAACATTTTTTTCACTAACAGTTTTTTTCGTTTTTTGTTTTTTAGTGACTTGAAAAGAATAATTGTTATGGAAATGGACGAAGGTAGGTTTTTGAGATTTTCTATTTTTGTATGTTTTTTAGTTGGTAGAAAGTTTTTCAGTTTATGTTGAAACGTGTTACTGGTTTTACAGTGAGAATAGTTTTCATGATTGGCGGAGATCAGATTTTGGTGATTGAGGAGGGATGGAAGATGCAGGAGTATGATTGCAGAGTGAATAAAGGTAGGTTGTTTAGTTTTCTTTCTATTTTTTAATGTTTGTCTGTGTGTTAGTGTGTGTATTGTTCAGTTCATGGGTGCTTATATTCTTATTAGTTTTTTAGATGATGAAGAATAGGTTTAATCTTGGTGGCTCATATTTTTTAATGGTTTTAATAAAAATTAATTATTAGGTAAGTAATAACGTTTTTTGACATAATTTTGGTTTATTATTTTCAATAATAAGCCTTTAGGATCGAGCAAGAAAAAAAAATTTTAACCCCCCCTCAAAATTTGATGTTTTACGTTTCAAGGTACGTAGAATACGAAAATCGAATAAAAAAATTTCCGTCCGTCCGCCGTACGCCGTACGCGGCACTTTTCTTAGCAACACTGGACCGATTTGGTTCAAATTTGGTATATGGGCTCCATTTGGGGTCTAGTTGTGCCGCGAAGCTTTTGGTTGATGTAGGTCACTTCTAAGGGGTGAAAATTAAGGGTTGAAATTTTCAAGAGTGCCCTAGCTCGAAAACTCTCGAAATAAAGGTATCGTTTTTTCACCAATTTTAAATAGTATTGAATTCTTAAAAAATTTTGAGACCACCCGGAGCTCTGTAGGACAAACCGTTCGGTCCCTACGAGTACTTGAAGGTTTTCCTTCGATAAAACAGAATCATGAGTGTGAATCGCAAAAGAGGTCTAATCTCCATTCAAATTTTATCTGACTAAAATGCGATCGCTGTTCATTTCTTCGATTTGTATACAGTTTTGCCTTCTGCGTAACCAGTAATCAAATTTCCATATGAAGCTTTCTATTTTTCCAATCGAGTGTGAAGCGTTTAGTTCTTTCTAATAAACTTGATTGTGAAGGTGTGAAGCCAGTATGGTGTGGTAGGTAGTACCTAGCTGGTAGGTAACAAAAAGTTGGTAGGTAAAAAAAATGTTGGTGGGTAAAAAACGCTGCAAATCATTGCTCAAAGGCTTCTTCACTCTTCAGATCACTGATAAGCTGAGTGAGCTCCGAAGCCATTTTCAATCCTATTGAATGGAAGTGCTCTTCCAGGCGTCTCCAGCATTCGAGGAGATCTTCTTCATTCTTCAGATCACTGATCAGCTGAGTGAGCTCCAAAACCATTTTTACTCCTATTGAATGGAAGTGCTCTTCCAGGCGTCTCCAGCATTCGAGAAGATCTTCTTCACTCTTCAGATCACTGATCAGCTGAGTGAGCTCCGAAGCCATTTTTACTCATATTGAATGGAAGTGCTCTTCCAGGCGTCTCCAGCATTCGAGGAGATCTTCTTCACTCTTCAGATCACTGATCAGCTGAGTGAGCTCCAAAGCCATTTTTACTCCTATTGAATGGAAGTGCTCTTCCAGGCGTCTCCAGCATTCGAGAAGATCTTCTTCACTCTTCAGATCACTGATCAGCTGAGTGAGCTCCGAAGCCATTTTTACTCCTATTGAATGGAAGTGCTCTTCCAGGCGTCTCCAGCATTCGAGGAGATCTTCTTCACTCTTCAGATCACTGATCAGCTGAGTGAGCTCCAAAGCCATTTTTACTCCTATTGAATGGAAGTGCTCTTCCAGGCGTCTCCAGCATTCGAGAAGATCTTCTTCACTCTTCAGATCACTGATCAGCTGAGTGAGCTCCGATGCCATTTTCGATCCTATTGAACGGAGGAAGCTGAAATTTGAGAGGGAAGGTCAAGGGAGAATACAGATGGTGGTAGGTGCTATTGATGGAGAACCAGTGATCTATACAGAAGGGTGATCTATATAGAAAATAATAAACCTTTGAGCAATGATTTGCAGCGTTTTTTTTTTTACTGGTTGGTTATACTAACTGTGATTTCATGTTGGAGGTTAAATTGTAGTCTTCAATTATTTGTTTTTTCTTGTAGGCTTGAGAAAGGGGCCATAGCTTGCGCCGAAAGCGCTAGCCAAATAAATGTTGAAAAGAGTATATTGACGTCCTCTGCTTCCTTCTCCACAACAACCAAGAAAACTATAGAAATAGTGAAGGGTTGTGCGAGGCACCTACTTAAACACCGTATTATCATGATTTTCACCAATTCTTGAATGCATTAAGCGAGCTCTTTGCAGTTGCTTCTGGCTGAGGTGTCTCAGCGGATTTATGAATATCCAAACACGGAAGCCGGAAAGGGTTGCACTGTGATTATGACATGAGATACGACGTGACAGGATAATGAAAGGTGGGACCCTCACGGGAGTTGTGACGTCACGATTTTCTTGTCTCGTCCGCCATCCGAGTTTTCCGTGTTCGGAAGGTTGAAATTTCAGAGTAGCGTGACGATCAAGTGATGGCCTCAGCAATTTACCTGCCGCTTCTGGAGGAGGCAACTTTTCAACTCGGAACAACTTTGACGTCACCAGAAACAATTCGATTTCATAGCTTCCGTTGAATGAAAACTAGTTTCAAACTTCCAGCTCCCATCAACTGATAGGAGAATGAATAACTGTGCTCGAAGAGGGACTCTAAGCTACTAATTCAAGTGATGGTTGGTATTGCCAAGTTCCTGTCGGTTTTTATTTCAATCGCTTCCGAAGTCGGGAAAAATCGCAAGTAATACTCAGCCCACCCTGAACGGCCTCGACTGTGACTCTACAGGGTTTAAGCCTAACTGGTCTCTCATGCGGTATCAGTCGATTCTACAACTAATTTGCAAAAAAACATATCTCTTAGCAATGTTTTCAAACCCTTCGTTTTCGAGTTATTTTAACTATAAAATTTTTCTTCGTGATTTTGACCTTATGTCATTAAATCGGTCATAACTCCTTTAATCTGCTGTGTATTTACAATTTAAGGATACCGTTTGGAAGCACATTAAATTTCCTATCGGATAGATGCCTTAACTTTTTTTTGAGTCAAGGTTTGAGACATGAAAACGTCCTCCAAAAAGAGAATTTTACGTAATTTTGGAAACCTCGCATTTTTTCAATCTCAAATTGAACTACGAGAACCCATTTTTTTTCAAGATGCAAGAACAGTAAAAACTGCGCCAGAATCTCAGCTTTCCAACGGTATAATCAAAACATATTCTACAACCGAATTTAGGGGAGAAATTCGTGTTTGAACGCTAAAAAACGTGAATTTTTTCAACGAAATCAGCACTCTGGCCTCCTGTTTCCGGAGGCCTCACGGTCTACTGCGGCGCCGACCCACCCACTTCTATCGTCCGACCCCTCGGATCGACTAGGCGGAGCGCGGATTTCGTTGAACAAATGTACGTTTTTCCGCGTTCAAACACAAAATTCTCCCCTAAATTCGGTTGTAAAATATGTTTTAATTATACCATTGGAAAGCTGAGATTTTGGCAGAGTTTTTACTGTTCTTGGATCTTGAAAAAATGTTCATCCTCTTAGTTGAATTTGCGATTAAAAAAATGCAAGGTTTCCAAAATTACGTAAAATTCTCTTTTTCGAGGACGTTTTCATGTCTCAAACCTTGATTCAAAAAAAAGTTAAGGCATCTATCCGATAGTAAATTTAATGCTCTTTCCACCGGTATCCTCAAATTGTAATTTACACAGCTAATTAACGGAGTTATGACCGATTTAATGACTTAGGGTCAAAATCACGAGAAAGAAAGTTTAAAATAACTCGAAAACAAAGAGTAAAAAATCGCTTTGAAGAAATTTTTTGTTGTAAATTAGTTGTGGAATCGACTGGTACCGTATGGCAGACCAGTTAGGCTTAAACCCTGTATACAGGGTGTAACGCTATAATAACGTCAACCCGAAGAATTTAAATTCTACAACTAATTTCCGATCGAAAATGTTACTTAACCTCTTAAACCTCTTAAAATGTAGTTTAACTTCTTTTTTCCATGCTTTTTCAATTTTAAGATTTTTTTCGTAGTTAATAGTACCTAGTTAATCTCAAAACATCAATCTAAGTACTTTTCACTACCCTCAAAGGGGACCATCTACACGCTATTCCACATAAATTTTGCGTATCGCTCCCTCGTCCCAACCCAGGGCGGTGAGGCCGATGGGAAGCCATGAGCGAAATCATCAGAACAAATTCGGATCTTCCCTTAGGAAGACAGCTGATGACGTCCAGGAATGGCAGTCGAACGAAAATTCATCCTGAAATTGTTGTTTACTTTACTTTTACATGTTTTCCGAAGTTTTAGTGTACTTACGAATATTGACCAGTAGCGTGTCGTTTCCCAAGTAGTTTTTTATGCTGAATAAACCGGTTCTGGCGTCCACAGTTGGTTAAAAATAGGAGAAACGATTCGTTTGATTCAAAAAATGTTCTCAATAAATGTGTCATTGATAGATTTTTTCGTAATTATTTGAGAAAATCGAAGTACCTAAGTATGTAGTAAGTAGTAGGTTGGAAGTAGGATCTTTCCGGCATTCCTAAAAAACAGTACATATCACGTGATGTTGATGGATATTGCTGATGATGTTGCGGATGATACAAATAATGTTGAAGTTCTCGAAACGGTCAAAATCGGAATGCAATAGCCTCCATGAGTTCGTGAAAGCACTCGAAGAACATTAACATTTTTCATCAATTCCACAGAATGTTACATTCACAAGCTCTTCAACTCTTTACTCTTCAGTCGGATGCTTAAACAATTATTTTATTGAACACAATTTCGAGATTTTGAACATCTACCAGTGGATTTGCCTTAACTACGTACTTCGATTGTTCGCAAAGCCTCTGTGGTCCCGAGGAACATTCCAAGGTGATCTTAGGTCGAAAATTACAATTCCCAAGATACGGGGAATGAAATGGGTTGGAAACTATCGCTGCAAGTTGTGCACCCGCTAAGTCCCTTGTGCCTCAATTAACGGAGGCCAAGATGGGAGGTGCCGACTTAAGTGATTCTCTTCTTGCAAAATTTAGTGGTTACGATCCTTGCTTTGATTCACCGAGTGGAAATGGAGGAAGATATGGAAGTTATAGCCCCTGAACGGAGAATCAAGAAAAAACGACCAAACTGAATAAATAAAAATAATAAAATAATAAGTAATAATAGGTATTACTTATAATTTAATTATTTTATGATTGTATTATATTATTTTATGATATTATGGTATTATTATATTATCATGCTTACCTGTCAACGTTATGGCTAATCTTTCAAATAATGAATTATTTTTGTTCTTTTGTATCTTTGAAATAAGTGTTATACGTTTTATTTGATAACACAGTTTAATCAAACTTCGTTCAAACTCAAATGACAACCAACTTTTCAAAATGTTAATCAAAACAAAAATCATGCTGCATTCATTCAGGGATTCATGTCAACATATTCCATCTTCTCCTCTTCCCTCATCTTCAATCCTAAACCTGAATTGATTTCTTCGTTCTTATATCTTGACAAAGGTTTGGTGAGCTTATCTGCGGGGTTTTCTTTGATCGTGATATAGTCAAGTTCAACCTGACAGTTTCTCACCATCTCTCTCACAAAGTGGTATTTGATTTCAATATGTCTCGAGTGTGAGCTAACATTGTTACCCTTTGCAAAACGCAGCCTTTGCAAAGCAGCTTGGTTGTCACACCTCACTTGAGAAATCTCGTTAACATTCACTTTGATGTCGTCTAAAATTTGTTTAATCCATTAGATTTCCATGCAGCAGGTAGCCAATGAAATAAATTCTGCCTCCATCGTTGAAAGTGCGACTCCAGTTTGCTTATTGGATTTCTATAAGAAGTGTGTGGTTCCAATTTTCCATAAGAAGAGTGGTTCCAAATTTTATAATAAAACCACTAGTCAACTTTCTGTCATCTTTACTCCCTGCCCAATCTGAATCTGAAAAGCCAAGAATCTCCTCTCCTTCTCCATCAATCGTAAATCGTAGTCGATTGTTCCTTTTAGGTACCGCAACACGCGTTTTCCTGCTTCCCAGTGAATCTTTTCTGGATTTGATGCGAATTGGCCTAACTTTTATACTGCAAAACCTAAATCCGGCCTCGTTGCTTGTGCCAAGTACATCAATTTCCCAACCAGTTTGCGATATGGGACTAATTCCATGTTTTGCCTTTCTTCCAACGTTTTTTGAACAATTCAACTTGCTAAGCTGCTGATTGGGTTCCATAGGAGTCCGAACTGGTTTACATTCCCACATATTAAAATCAGTCAATATCTCTTTAATGTATTTCTTCTGGTTCAACGTTATATTTCCATTCTTGAGTTTTCTTACTTCTATTCCCAATATGTAGTTCAATTCTCCAATACCCTTCATTTGAAATTGTCTAGAAAGCATAGCTTTTAAATCTTTCATTTCTTCTGATTTGGAAGTTGTTAAAATTAAGTCATCCACGTACACCAAGATAATGAACATTGATGGTCCTTCCTTCTTATAATATATACATGGATCAGCTTTACTTTTCACCATGCCTACTTCTTGCAGCTTTTTAGGACGTCCCACAGTAAGACTTGGGCGTCCTTATAAGATCGATCTGGGGTGAAGTTGGACAACACTCAACAGAAAAAAAAAATAACCACACAGTAATCCGTTTTAGACCATTCTGAATCCAAATCCGCGAAAAAAACCATAGGTGTATGTCTGTGTGTGTGTGTGTGTATGTGTGTATGTGTGTATGTGTGTGTGTGTGTGACAAAATCTTGTGTCGTCTGCCCAGGCCTTAGTTCTCAACCGATTTTCCTGGTTCTTTTTTTGTTCGACGCGGAAAACTATCTAGTTGTGCACTACGTCGCCGGAATTTCGAATTTTGCCTTTTAAGGGGGGGAAAGGGGGGGTTAATGCTCAAAAAACGTGCATTTTTGGGCATAATCTTGTGTCGTCTGCCCAGGCCTTAGTTCTCAACCGATTTTCCTGGTTCTTTTTTTGTTCGACGCGGAAAACTATCTAGTTGTGCACTACGGCGCCAGAATTTCGAATTTTGCCTTTTAAGGGGGGAAAGGGGGGGTTAATGCTTAAAAAACGTGCGTTTGCGGGCATAATCCTGTAAAATTTGCCCAGGCCTCAATTTCCAACCGATTAGTGAGTTTCTTTTTTTGTTTGACTCAAATAACTTCCGAGTTGTACATAATTTCACCAGAGTACCAAAATTCGCAAGGGGGGGTGTAGTGGGGGGATAATATTCACAAAATATCCGATTTTTCAAAATTTCGGTTCCTTTACTGCTTACTAATTGTACCCAAGCTTTGAAATTGAGGAAAAATTCTCATTATACCTCCGGGTTAATAGTGGTGCCACCATGGTGCCAGGACACCATAAACCGCATGTTTCGTGCTTTTTTTTTGTGTTTCACCTTGAATACGGATGTGAACCTCGACGGACCGCGTACTAAAACTAATAGATGAAAGTGCAATGTTACGACGTATTCCCCCTTTGGTGCCAGACTGGCACCATTGGTGGTGGTTGGGGGGGGGGGGTGAACTCGAATTCGCATGTTGGGTATCGTAGATCATGGATTTTAAAATGCTCTTCAGATTCGAGGCTCCCATCCCGCTAGAAATGTTTTGGTAGATTATGGTGAGGGGGGGGGGGTCACTATTTCTTGCCTAAAGTAATAAACCGAATTACATCGAGTGAAACAGTTTTATCGCTTACCAACTGGTTAACTGATCTAATGCTTATCCAATGGGACGTCCCCTGGAATGCATGCATTACTAAACAATATGTTTATCCAATGTTTCATACCATGCTCTGCCCGACTGTCAGAGACCATACAAACCTTTCCGAAGCTTTCATACTTTACCTTTGAATCTGGGTAAGAAATGCCTTCAGGCAATTCCATCTGGTGTACCTCCCATTTATTCTTGACTGCCACTTTCAGAATTAACTCCATAGCTGGCAAACTGATTACTGGGCTGTAGGTATCTTTGTAATCTACTCATTTTTGTTGAGTAAATCCTTGGGCAACCAGACGTGCTTTGTATCTTTCAATGTTCCCATCTGCAGAAAGTTTCACTTTAAAAATCCATTTACAACCAACTACAGATTTTTTCAGGTGATAAGACAGCCAACTCCCATACCCCCATTTCTTCGTGATGATAACTCATCATTTATTGCTGTTATCCATAACTCACAATCTGGGCATTCCATGGCCTGCTTAAAGGTTTTTGGTTCAAAATGTTCGGTATAATTACCAATGCAGCAGTATCTTCCTGAGTATCTTTGAGGTTTATCCTATTTCTATCCCTCAGTTGCATTGTGTTATTCATCAAGTTCTCATTTTAATTTGCAAGTTCCTCAGTTATCGAATTTTCAGTCGCAATTTCATTTCTTTCTTGATTATCCTCTTCGTCTCCTCTTTCTTCTTCTTCTACTAAAATAATTTTATTGTCAGTTTGAACTCCTTCGTTTTGTACCATCTCTATTTCCTGAAAATCTGCTATTTCCAGTTGTCTTATGCCTTCATGCTCAAAAGTTACTTCTTTTTCTTCAGTAATACGTTTAACATCCCGTCTTTCATACCTTTTTCTCTGTAAGGAAATTCATCTTCCTCAAACATTACATCCCGACTAATCACAATCTTCTCCTTCTCTTCATCCCATAATCAGATGGTCCGGTATACCTCATCATGATACAAGTAGTAAAATAATTAGAATAGCATAGAAAACATCGCCGTGGAGGGAGAAATCGGTGGGGACGACAAAGGCAGCTGTTCGTTTTCTGAATAGGGACCCTGTTGGTCGGAAGATTGTGATTCACAGAAGGTAGCCCTTCCTAGCTGCCGTCCCTTCGTCTCCACTGACCGGACAAATTACATTCTGACCAACAATCCTACCTCGTTCTCTTGTTTGCACAGACCGATCGTGAGGATGAAGGGGAAGGGAGGAGGAGGGGAGCACGTTGCTCTGGATACCAAAAAGTATAAAAACAAATTTCCCCAGGGAATCTTCCCGATGATTGGTGCTGATGGTACTACCGTAAAATAGTACAACTATGCGCCACTTATCGAGGTTTTTCATGAAAATTCCAGATAAATATTTTATTTGACAATTAGAAAATTTTACATAAAGTAGCTACACCTTTTATAGTGAAATGTTGGAGAAAAAAAAATCCAAGTTGAATGAAAAGGGGAGGGAATTGTTCTCCCATGACCCAATTTTGTACCCGTACAACTTTAAAAGTTGTACCTAATTTAAAATTTCAGGGATTTTCAGAATTCATCAGTGCTGCAGTCTAGAGAATTGAAAAACTAAAAGATTGCCCCTGAACACATCAAAATCAAAAAATAATTGCCGGCGAAAAAGCTGCAAATTATTACACAATGGTATATTATTTTTGAAATTTGTTTGTTTTGAAATTTGTGTGATCTATATAGAATAATAATAAACCTTCATGTAACAATTTGCAGCGTTTTTCAATAATGAACCTTTGTTTCTCTAGCAATTATTGTTCGATTTTGATGAGTCCAGCGGCACTCATCTAGTTTTTCAATTCCTTCGGCTGGTGCACTGATAAATTTCAAAAATCCTGGAAAATTTCAAATTTTGGTTCAATTTTTGAAGTTTGAGTGCGTGTAATTTAGGGAAATACTAACCCGGAATCAGGAACGAACGGCGACCGACTGAGACCCCCTTAATGTTTGTATAGTTTAGTAGAAAAATCTGGAGATCTACCCCTAGTCGAAGGAAGTTGCGTTTTAATGACACAACAGTAATCCTCTGCTGCCAACTGATTTCAGCTGAGTGCGAATTCCAGAGTTCCTGCAACCCTACACGGAATATTTTCGCGTGGACTGCGAAGAACAGAAACGAGACAGAAGGGGTATTTCATTTCTTGGTAGGTGCTAAAGCCTTGAGGGCTCCAGACTCCTTTAATCGATCGGGCCTCAGCCCCCGACTTAACTTGACCAACATCTTGTCTTGCAGTTTATCATCGGTTTTTGGTGGTCTCACCACCAACAACTTACATGGGTTAGTTCTTTCAGTTACCTTACAACTTATGAAGGAACTACGTAGACAAAATATTTGGGGGGAACTCAGATAGGTGGGTACACAGACTTATACAGGACGGAAATGATGACATTTTGGGAGAAAATTTCGATTTTGGGGAGCTCTTTTCAACTCGTAATGGTGATAATGCTCCAATAATGTATTGATCGAGGTGTTTCTGTGTTCCTGGTATGCAAGCGTTTAGATTTTTATTATACAAAGGTAGTATCTGTGCATAAACACAAGAAGAAACAACGTCTATCAAGTGGGTGTGGCACATAGCTTCCTCGTACCCATAACCCGATTTATGGATTATCAGATACATTGTAGCTAATCTCAACATATCAATCTACATTTAGGGTCAGATTAATTTCCTTTAATTTCATTAGGGGTGCATTCAGAGCCTGTTCACATTTACCACATAGGCTAGATAGATGTAAACAGATATCGTTCAACCAGGTTCAACTATGGCAAACCCGTGGTACATACAGGACATATTCTTGGAGATGTGATCTTTAACCTTCAAGCGCTCGCGCAGGCGGTCAAGTGACCGCCTTTCTTGAATTTCGAAGAGATGCGCTCACCTATGATTTTTTTGGAGGATGGGAAGGTCATGTATTCTCTAATGAGACGTCCCACAACTTGTTCCACCCCTATGGCCAGTGATCCGCCTCTATGTTAACGCTCAGTACACTTCAAAACTTTATAGTGTTGAGTCAGGCGGTCAGGAGACAGCCGCGCGATTGCATTCGTATTTATTTTCTCACTGACGGCGGTCAGGTGACAGCCGCGCGACTTCTGACGAAATACTTTCATCGACATCGTAAAATGTAAGTAAATTATAATTTCGTTAATAGTGTATAACTAAAATCAATTTCATTCAAAAATAAGTAGGTACCTATCTGGTAAATTATAATTTTTTCTGTAGTATTGCGAATAATTTTGCTATTATTTTGCTCTCTTCGTTCTTTTTTCACCCAAAAAACTAATAATCCTTTTCCATTTTTTGTTCAGGGAAAAACTTTACAGAACGGCTGTAATAGGAAAGATGGAGGAGACCCGATTATTTGGCCCATGGGTGCCTGAAAAAATTGAGGTGAACGATCACGACATTGACTTGGAGGACGGAGATTATGGTTATTGATGGTTATTGATTGGAATAAATAATCATGTTTTTTACCAAACAGAAACAGTTGAACAAAAAATAATGATTTTCCAAGAGGTCTTTTGAAACCAATTGCTTTTTTTTCGGATGCAAGAGTTTATTTTTATGTTAATGGAACATGTTATTTTGAATAATAAATCATTTTATTGATGGAAAATATGTCGTTTGAGTTGTATTTCAGTTCCATCGTATTTGCTGCAATGAAAAGTAGAGAAATCAGCATGATAATCATTGAAAAAGCATGGGCGGTCAACAGACAGCTGCGCGAGCGCCGGTGTGACTCATGTTGGCGCGAGCGCATGAAGGTTAAAACTCGAGTGAAGAAATGGAGTATACTATTGAACCAAATTGAACGAACCGCACTTTTCTAAGGTGCGTGGGGTTTTTGGTTTATTATTTTCAATAATGAACCTTTGGAATCGACCAAGAAAAAAATAATTTTAATACCCCCTCAAAATTTGATGGTTTACGTTTCAAGGTACGTAGAATCCAAAAATCGAATAAAAATTTGGCCGTCCGTCCGCCGTACGCCGTACGCGGCACTTTTGCCACTTAGCATTGACCGATTTTGATGAAATTTGGTATGTAGGCTCCATTTGGGGTCTAGTTGTGCCCCGAAGCTTTTGGTTGAGGTAGGTCACTTCTAAGGGTTTCAAAATCAATTTTGAAATTTTGAAAACGCCCTAACTCAAAAAATTTTGATATAAAGCTATTGTTTTTCCTTCAATTTAACATTCTATAGAATTTTTAGAATTTTTTGAGACCACGCGGAGCTCTGTAGGACAAACCGTTCGCTTCCTACGAAAATTTAAGTGTTTATTTTGAAATATATATATGTATAAATCAAAACACGAGTGTGAATCGCAAAAGAGGCCTAATCTCCGTTCAAATTAGAGCTGATCAAAATGTAATCAATAGTTAGTGATTTTGATTTTTTTTTTTTTTTTAATTTTTTGGTTTATTATTTTCAATAATAAGCCTTTGGAATCGAGCAAGAAAAAAAAAATTTTAACCCCCCCCTCAAAATTTGATGTTTTACGTTTCAAGGTACGTAGAATCCGAAAATCGAATAAAAAAATTTCCGTCCGTCCGCCGTACGCCGTACGCCGTACGCGGCACTTTTCTTAGTTACCATGGACCGATTTCGATGAAATTTGGTATATGGGCTCCATTTGAGGTCTAGTTGTGCCGCGAAGCTTTTGGTTGATGTAGGTCACTTCTAAGGGGTGAAAATTAAGGGTTGAAATTTTCAAGAGTGCCCTAGCTCGAAAACTCTCGAAATAAAGGTATCGTTTTTTCACTAATTTTAAATAGTACTGAATTTTAAAAAATTTTTGAGACCACTCGGAGATCTGTAGGGCAAACCGTTCAGTCCCTACGAGTACTTGAAGGTTTTCCTTCGATAAAACAGAATCATGAGTGTGAATCGCAAAAGAGGTCTAATCTCCGTTGAAATTTTTTCTGACTAAAATGCGATCGCTGTTCATTTCTTCGATTTGTATACAGTTTTGCCTTCTGCGTAACCAGTAATCAAATTTCCATAATCAAAAGTCAATGGAGAATACTGAAGGCGCCTGAGTGGTCACTGATCAGCTGAGTGAGCTCCAAGGCCATTTCCTCTCCTGTTGAACGCAGGAACCTGAAATTTGAGAGGGCGGGTCAATTGAGAATGCTGAAGGCGCCTGAGTGGTCACTGATCAGCTGAGTGAGCTCCAAGGCCATTTTCTCTCCTGTTGAACGCAGGAACCTGAAATTTGAGAGGCAGGGTCAATGGAGATTGCTGAAGGCGCCTGAGTGGTAACTGATCAGCTGAGTGAGCTCCAAGGCCATTTCCTCTCCTGTTGGACGCAGGAACCTGAAATTTGAGAGGGCGGGTCAATGGAGAATGCTGAAGGCGCCTGAGTGGTCACTGATCAGTTGAGTGAGCTCCATGGCCATTTCCTCTCCTGTTGAAAGCAGGAAGCTGAAATTTTAGAGGCAGGGTCAAAGGAGAATACTGAAGGCGCCTGAGTGGTCACTGATCAGCTGAGTGAGCTCCAAGGCCATTTCCTCTCCTGTTGAACGCAGGAACCTGAAATTTGAGAGGGCGGGTCAATTGAGAATGCTGAAGGCGCCTGAGTGGTCACTGATCAGCTGAGTGAGCTCCAAGGCCATTTCCTCTCCTGTTGAACGCAGGAAGCTGAAATTTTAGAGGGCGGGTCAATGGAGATTGCTGAAGGTGCCTGAGTGGTCACTGATCAGCTGAGTGAGCTCCAAGGCCATTTTCTCTCCTGTTGAACGCAGGAACCTGAAATTTGAGAGGCAGGGTCAATGGAGATTGCTGAAGGCGCCTGAGTGGTAACTGATCAGCTGAGTGAGCTCCAAGGCCATTTCCTCTCCTGTTGGACGCAGGAACCTGAAATTTGAGAGGGCGGGTCAATGGAGAATGCTGAAGGCGCCTGAGTGGTCACTGATCAGCTGAGTGAGCTCCAAGGCCATTTCCTCTCCTGTTGAACGCAGGAAGCTGAAATTTTAGAGGCAGGGTCAAAGGAGAATGCTGAAGGCGCCTGAGTGGTAACTGATCAGCTGAGTGAGCTCCAAGGCCATTTCCTCTCCTGTTGAACGCAGGAACCTGAAATTTAAGAGGGCGGGTCAATGGAGAATGCTGAAGGCGCATGAGTGGTCACTGATCAGCTGAGTGAGCTCCAAGGCCATTTTCTCTTCTGTTGAACGCAGGAAGCTGAAATTTGAGAGGGCGGGTCAATGGAGAATACAGATGGTGGTAGGTGCTATTGATGGAGAACCAGTGATCTATACAGAAGGGTGATCTATACAGAAAATAATAAACCTTTGAGCAATGATTTGCAGCGTTTTTTTTTTTTTTTCTTCATATTGGATGGTGGGTGATTTTGTAGACGAGTGATCTATATAGAAAACGCTGCAAATCATTGCTCAAAGGTTTATTATTTTGTGTATAGATCATCCTTCTGTATTGATCACTGGTTCTCCATCAATAGCACCTACCACCATCTGTATTCTCCCTTGACCTTCCCTCTCAAATTTCAGCTCCTGCGTTCAATAGGATTGAAAATGGCTTCGGAGCTCACTCAGCTGATCAGTGATCTGAAGAGTGAAGAAGATCTCCTCGAATGCTGGAGACGCCTGGAAGAGCACTTCCATTCAATAGGATTGAAAATGGCTTTGGAGCTCACTCAGCTGATCAGTGATGTGAGGATTGAAGAAGATCTCCTCGAATGCTGGAGACGCCTGGAAGAGCACCTCCATTCAATAGGATTGAAAATGGCTTCGGAGCTCACTCAGCTGATCAGTGATCAGATCAGTGAGCAATGATTTGCAGCGTTTTTTACCTACAAACATTGTTTTACCTACCAACTTTTTTTTACCTACCAACTATTGGTACCACACTATAATGGCTTCACACCTTCACAATCAAGTTTATTAGAAAGAACTAAACGCTTCACACTCGATTCGAAAAATAGAAAGCTTGATATGGAAATTTGATTACTGGTTACGCAGAAGGCAAAACTGTATACAAATCGAAGAAATGAACAGCGATCGCATTTTAGTCCGATAAAATTTGAATGGAGATTAGACCTCTTTTGCGATTCACACTCATGATTCTGTTTTATCGAAGGAAAACCTTCAAATACTCGTAGGGACCGAACGGTTTGTCCTACAGAACTCCGGGTGGTCTCAAAAATTTTTAAAAATTCTGTACAATTTAAAATTGGTGAAAAAACGATACCTTTATTTCGAGAGTTTTCGAGCTAGGGCACTCTTGAAAATTTCAACCCTTAATTTTCACCCCTTAGAAGTGTCCTACATCAACCAAAAGCTTCGGGGTACAACTAGACCACAAATGGAGCCCATATACCAAATTTGAACCAAATCGGTCCAGTGTTGCTAAGAAAAGTGCCGCGTACGGCGTACGGCGGACGGACGGAAATTTTTTTATTCGATTTTCGTATTCTACGTACCTTGAAACGTAAAACATCAAATTTTGAGGGGGGGTTAAAAAAATTTTTTTCTTGCTCGATTCCAAAGGCTTATTATTGAAAATAATAAACCAAAATAATAAACCATTGTGTAATAATTTGCAGCGTTTTTTCTCTCCTGTCTCGATGAATTACAGTATTTCTCACGTACCATTCAGCATTAGTGATCAGTCGAAGGGCTCGATTTTGTTGCACTTGGATTTTGTTGACTTGGGAGGCACTAGCAGATCCCCATGCGGAACATCCATTCTGCCATATGTGTCTGATCATGACTAGGTATATTAGTTTTTTGTTGCACAAGGAGAGTGGGGATCTTGGTCCGATCAAGGGTTCAAGGAAATATGTTCGACTTCGCAGCCTTTTCATCAAGTCAGTTACGTGATCACCGAACGTCAATTTTTCATCCAACCTAATGCCAAGGTATCTCACACTTTTACTTTCGGGTATTTGAAAGTTTCTTTTGTATGTGAATGTAGTCGTACTCGATTTTTGTGCGTTCATCGTCATTCGCCATCTTGGTTTATTATTTTCAATAATGAACCTTTGGAATCGACCAAGAAAAAAAAAATTCTTAACACCCCCTCAAAATTTGATGGTTTACGTTTCAAGGTACGTAGAATCCAAAAATCGGATAAAAATTTTGCTGTCCGTCCGCCGTACGCGGCACTTTTGCCACTTAGCATTGACCGATTTGGATGAAATTTATTATGTAGGCTCCATTTGGGGTCTAGTTGTGCCCCGAAGCTTTTGGTTGATGTAGATCACTTCTAAGGGTTCCAAAATCAATTTTGAAATTTTGAAAACGCCCTAACTCAAAAAATTTTGATGTAAAGGTATTGTTTTTCCTTCAATTTAAGATTCTATAGAATTTTTAGAAATGTTTGAGACCACGTGGAGTTCTGTAGGACAAACCGTTCGCTCCCTATGAAAATTTAAGGGTTTATTTTGAAATATATATATATAAATCGAAGCACGAGTGTGAATCGCAAAAGAGGCCTAATCTCCGTTCAAATTAGAGCTGACCGAAATGCAATCGATGGTTGGTGATTTTGTAGACGAGTGATCTATATAGAAAAATAATAAACCATTGTGTAATAATTTGCAGCGTTTTTTGTTCCAGTTTTCGATTTCAGAAACGTGTTGCTCTAGGTTATTCGATGATTCATCGCCAGAGGTAGATCGTGATAGTATGGCCTGATCGTCCGCAAACATTGCTAGAAAAGTGTTAGGTGAAGTCGGTATATCACTAACATAGATTAAGTAGAGGATGGGCCCCATACACTCCCTTGCGGCACCGACGAAGTCACACTTTTGATAGCTGAGGCGGCATGATCACATTTGACGTGAAATGTTCGATTCGTGATGAAAGATTGGATCACGTGGTAGTACGTAGGTATCACATACCAATGGTTTTATTTTCAGTAAAAGCCCAGGGTGCCAAACCTTGTCAAAGGCTTCTTCCATATCAAGGAAAATTCCTTGGCAAATTTCTTGTTTTTCATAGGTGTCAAGAATTTCTTCGACGAGCCTATGGAGCTGCTGCTGACAAGAATGAGATTATCGAAATCCGAATTTAAATGAAGGGATAACAGTCATGAAGTTTGAGATCAGTTTAGTCAGCATAAGCCTCTCAGAAATTTTTGAAAAATATGGATTTCAGGCTTATCGGACGGTAGCTTCGAGGGTCTTGCGCATTTTTCTGGGGTTTTAAAATCATGATGATTTGAGCGTGTTTCTATTTGTAGGGAAAATATGTTGTTCACAGAATTGCATTGTAAATTTGAGTGAGGAGTACGAGTGTTTTTCTGGGCATATTTTTCAGCATAGTTTGAGTAACTTTGTCATTCCCTGGAGATTTTTTTGTAGGTGATCGTTGAATAGCGTTTTTCACTTGAGCAGGACTGAAAAACTCTTCAAATCGGAAAAGTGTGAAAGGTTGAGAAATAAGTTCTTCAACATGATTGTGAAATTGAGGTGATTCACTGGGATTTGGGGAGAACTGTTGAACAAGTTGTTCTGCGAACATAGAGGCCTTTCTTCCGGTGTGGAGTACCAGGTGTTATTTACTTTAAGAGGAGGGATGGTTTGTGGTGTTTTCGTCAACAGTTTTGATTTACGCTACAGTGATCCATCTTGTGCATCCAAAGTAAGTAAGGAGTTCCGCTTTTCGTCAGTTTCGAGATCAACTAGAGCTTTTTTGAGGTCTGCTGTAGCTTTATCAAACGCCTGTTTGTGTGGAGGATACCTTGTTTGTTCCCACAGAGTCCTTGCATTTTTCTTTGAATCCAGTAGGATTCGAATGAGTACGATGTTCCCGCTACCTTGGTAGATTCGGAAGCAAAACACTTAGCGAATGATTGCAAAAAGGTTAATTATTTTCTATATAGTTTAAGGGGTTTATCCCCCTAGAAACCAGAACAAGGAATTGAATACATGAATTGAATAATTGAATGAAAACTTTAACTATTTATTTTTGGATTAATGGGACAAAATTTATTAAATGATTAACTGGCTACTGAACTATTGAGTGACGGACCTTTTTTGAATGCGGACGATACGAGGGAGCCAATGCTGATTTTCTTGATGTGATGATGGTGTTCTTCTTGGGGAGCTGATGCTGATTTTCTTGATGGTGTTCTTCTTGGGTAGCTGATGCTGCTGCCGCCTCTTACCCACTCCAGTCTCCAGACGCTTTCCGATATCCCTCGTGTGCAAATTTGGCGTCGATGGCGTGTGAGAGGGGGCCTGGCCAATCAGATTGCTGATTGACCATTTCATGGCCTTATATGGTAATGTTTTTGGGACTGGAGCGAGGAGGCATAGTGGTGGTCGTTTCAGCCGCAAGGTTCAGGCCTCTTCCTCAGTGTGTTCAAAAAATGTGAGGCCGCCTTGAATCGGACCTCACAATAGATCACTCGTCTGCAAAGAACACGGCTTAGCTATTGTCACCACCTACTACTTGGACACCTATTCACATGGAGAACTGGAGACAAGTGCCTATTAACATTGCGATATAAAACCTTCCTACCTCTTGATGATGTTTATCGTATTCACCTTTAGAAAGTACCTAGTGAACACCAGAAACCTAGATTTTCCAGAGTCAAAAGTGCCTCTCCGACAAGATTACCCCCCTCTGTCCAACTCTTTCCGTCTGTTCCGTCCTGTCCAATCAGCGGGCAGAACGCAGAGTCGGAAGCTTGTGATACCCATTTTTACACTTTCTCGACGAGTAGGTAGAACTTCCAAGGTAGAATAGTAGAGAGAATAAGGGGAAGTGCTTCACAATACACTGATTGATTGCTGCTGCTGAGAAGTCGGCCACCCGCATTCTTTCACTCTGCAGACAGCACGTTCACTGGAGTCACTTTTGACACGAGGAGTCGAATTGGGGAAGGTTAAGGAAACTGTGGCGGAGAAGGGGAGACGGAGGAATCGGTGATGGACGAGAAAGGGGCGAGAAGGAAGTAGAAGGAATAGCGAAGTGGGATTGATGGCGGTGGGACATTAATCATGGAGAAGTGGAATTTTAATCAAGAATTCCTCTGCGGAAACGTGGCTCTTTGTGGGCCGGTCAGGAATTCCTAGGGTCGGAGGGGGGGAGGAAGAGGGGTTCCCCCGGCTCAACCCTTATCCTTTTCCCACGGAGGTGGGAAGGACGGAAGACTCTGGTAGGACCCCTATTCGATATTGCCCCCACCTTTCCTATGGCCCCCCGTATCGCCCCTCTCGTCCCGGATCTCCCATCGCCCAGACGTCTCGTCTGTTCAGCTTCTCATCCTGACACGCGTCACTCACTCTCTTCTTTACTTGGACTGACTCACCCTCCATTACCCCCCCCCCCCACCTTCCCGACCATCAAAGCTTTGCTTGCAATTCCTCTCCTGAATCTTCCATTTGATTTTTGAACCTCCATCAATGTAGAATAAGCCTAGATCCACGACTAGCTGTCACAATACTCCACAGTATCGCTACTCAATAGTTTCATAAGAGAAGGTTTCGATATATCGATAATTACGGTGGAAAATTGGCAATATCACGATATTGCCTCCGAGTCTACCAAGGAAGCGGAAGCTTTGTTTTCACTTTTCAAAGATGAAAAAAAAAGTTCTCCAAAATCAAAATTTTCACTCGCGTTTTGCTTTTTAGACCTTTCTGAACAATTTTGGTTCCGTGTCTGTCTGTCTGTGTGTCTGTTCGTCTGTGTGTCTGTTTGTCTTTCATGAATTCCTTGTAACGGCCATAACTTCTACATTTTCCATCTGGTTTCGATGAAATTTTCAAGGACTGTGTCGGTTGGTGTGTAGACGGTCCCCTATGAAAATCATCATCCTCGGACTGATAGAAGCGACTGCGCATGCGCCAACGTGAATTCCTTGTAACGGCCTGATGGCTGTTACAGCCTAACAACCTGCGTCAAGATGGCTTGACGATTTCGGTATAATTTCCTGTGTAATTTTGGTTTATTATTTTCAATAATGAACCTTTGGAATCGACCAAGAAAAAAAAAATTTCAACACCCCCTCAAAATTTGATGGTTTACGTTTCAAGGTACGTAGAATCCAAAAATCGAATAAAAATTTGACCGTCCGTCCGCCGTCCGCCGTCCGCCGTACGCGGCACTTTTGCCACTTAGCATTGACCGATTTTGATGAAATTTGTTATGTAGGCTCCATTTTGGGTCTAGTTGTGGCCCGAAGATTTTGGTTGATGTAGGTCACTACTAAGGGTTCCAAAATCAATTTTGAAATTTTGAAAACGCCCTAACTCAAAAAATGTTGATTATAAAGGTATTTTTTTTCCTTCAATTTAAGATTCTATAGAATTTTTAGAATTTTTTGAGACCACCCGGAGCTCTGTAGGACAAACCGTTCGCTCACTACGAGAATTTAAAGTTTGGACGCACGATAAATCAGAAACACGAGTGTGAATCGCAAAAGAGGCCTAATCTCCGTTCAAATTAAAGCTGACCCAAATGCGATCGATGTTTTTCTTCATGTTGGATGGTTGGTGGCTTTGCAGACGAGTGATCTATATAGAAAAATAAAAAATAATAAACCATTGTGTAATAATTTGCAGCGTTTTTACGCTGAATTCAATGGTGACACTTCCGCATGTTTCCGACTGCTAGAAAGTGGATTTTTCGAAGAAAACCTTCGTTTATCGTACATAAAATACGCATTATTCGTAGATATAGTCGTGAGCATAAAGTAACACCTTTCTACTCAACAAAAACACCGAATTTCTAGCTGATTGAAGTTTTTGTTGAGTTCAAAGGTGTTACTTTATGCTCACTACCACTACCACATTTTTTTTTTTTTTTAAATTTTTTTTTTTACTTGTAATATTGCACTAAGTTACAACTTATAAGCAACTTTTTTCTGGTACATAGTTTGTGTACGTTAAGAAAACTAAGATAATTCACTTAGTTCCAATTGTCCTGAATTTTGCACTTCATGATGGTCACACAAAGTGAATTAGATCGTGTGTCTCGGTTATCTCAAGTCTTCTAAGCAGATCATCAGTATTGAGAAGCTGTACGACATCCTCATTTACATTGGTAAAGTTATGGCTGTGGCAAGGATTTCATGATAGACACACAGACAGACAGACACGGAACCAAAATTGTTTAGAAAGGTCTGAAACGTTAAACGCGAGTGAAAATTTCGATTTTGGAGACTTTTTTTTTCCTACATTGAAAAGTGAAAACAAAGCTTCCGCTACCTTGGTAGACTCGGAAGCAAAATAGTTGACTGTTTACAAAAACGCTGCAAATGATTACAGTTACAATTATTACAAATTATTACTGCGTTGATCGGAATTTTTACGCTGTATTTTGCGGAAATGAAGGGGATGTAACCTTTTCGTGAAACACCCTGTATAGATCACTCGTCTGCAAAGCCACCAACCATCCAACATGAAGAAAAACATCGATCTCCTTTCGGACAGCTAAAATTTGAACGGAGATTAGGCCTCTTTTGCGATTATCACTCGTGTTTCTGATTTATCGTACGTCCAACACTTGAATTCTCGTAGAGAGCGAACGGTTTGTCCTAGAGAGCTCCGCGTGGTCTCAAAAAAGTCTAAAAATTCTATATAATCTTAAATTGATGGAAAAATAATACTTTAATATCCAAAATTTTTGAGTCAGGGCGTTTTTGAAATTTCATAAATTCATTTTTGGACCCTTAGAAGTGACCTACATCAACCAAAATCTTCGGGGCACAACTAGATCCCAAATGGAACCTACATACCAAATTTCATCAAAATCAGTCAATGCTAAGTGGGGAAAGTGCCGCGTACGGCGGACGGACGGCCAAATTTTTATTCGAGTTTTGGATTCTACGTACCTTGAAACGTAAACCATCAAATTTTGAGGGGGTGTTAATTTTTTTTTTTTTTTTTTGGTCGATTCCAAAGGTTCATTATTGAAAATAATGAACGAAAATTGGAAAAACGACTGAATAAACGGGTTTTTTAAAATGTTTTTCCCTTATTTCTCTGGCAATTATAGTTCGATTTTGATGTTTCCAGCGGGAATATTTCAGTTTTTCAATTCCTAAGGCCCAAGCACTAATGAATATCTAAAATCCTTCAAAATTTCTGTTATGTCAGCGTGTTGTCGAGTGAAGGCGATGGCCTTCTCGATGGCTTGAGGTTTTCTATTGGACCCTAATCAACAAGGATGCAGGATGGAGATGCAATTTCTGCGGCGCATTTCTGCCTACCATTTGCAGGAGTGCATGAAGAATTCGCTCAGCCGCATTCCTCGGCGCGATATCTGCAGACTGGAGGGAAGCGGCTAGTTGGCTGGTTGGGGAAGACAACTCCTAGGTGAAATGGGAGCAGAGGCCAGGGCGGTGAGCTACCTGTACCTCCGAGAAACTTGGGCTTCCAAGATGTGACGAAGGAGAGCGAGAAATAATTAAGTCCAATTGTTGTAGACTGTAGTGTCACACATCTATGTTCTATAGTTCTCCAATAAAGTGAGGAGCAGGAAAACCCAGAGTGGCATGAGTCATCACCAACACGGATGAGGTGAGGAAGTGAAAGAACACGTCATTTGACGTCACCTCTTTTCCACTCTCCCCTCACCATAATAGCTAGAGTATAAAAGCTGCACTCAGGGGTCTTCTTCATGCATTCGTACCTTGTCAACCAGACTCATCATGTCTTGCCTTCACCTTACCTATGGCCCAGTTCCACTGAGGGAACGGTTTGCCCCATAAAGCCGCCGAACCTCTATCTCCCTTTAGAGACCTCTTCAGAACAGTAGGCTTCATTAGGTAAATGCTCCACTTCCCGCAGGTTGGTCTGGGTACAGACGCCGAGGTTTGCGGATAGATATTTCAAGCACTTATCTGGACTGTCGGCCGCGAGGTGCCGCGGAGGTGGTGCCAAAGCCGTAGGCTTAGGGATCAATCTCTCCGTTGAGTAGGGTACAGGCTCGTTTACAAATCAGCGCATCGAGAAGACCATCGCCCTCACTCGAATACACACAAAGCACAACATAGATGAATGCATGGAGGTGAAGCCCTGATTCCTCCTTTTATAGTACTTTAACAAGGTAAAGGGAGAGTGGAGGAAGTTGACGTCAAGTGACGTGTTTGTCCCCCATACCTCACTCTACCCACCTGGCACAATGAGTCACTCAGGGGTTCCCCTTGTGTCCATTATTGGAGAACTAACATATCCGAGTAAATGGGACATTACAATTTCAAATTTAGATACAATTTTTTAGATTTTTGCGCCTTCAATTTGGCGAAATACTGACCCAGAACGAGGAACGAACGGCGTCCGACTGAGACCCCCTTAGGAAGTTGAAAATAACATACAAAATGATTTGGAAAAGCGTGTAAGTCCTTAACCGGCCCATTACCGTATAGTTCACCCTACGAGATAAATTCGTGACTCATAGCATCCCGGTAGATCGCACTGCTAATCTACACGTGAAAGGGTTTTCGGTCGACGCCGCGGGGGATGCGTGCCTTATTCAACTTCGGGTATTTAAACCGATACGTGAGTCCAATAACGTAAAAGTAGCCCATAAATATGATAATCCCGGGATCTCACGGCTTTGTGTTTTCGCCCACTCCGTTCACGAAGTCGTAAATAAAGCCGGAGTGAGCAGACGATAGTAGCTAATACACTTGCGAGATTCCCCCCAGACTTGAGGCATTAGGGAGCCGGACTAGTTTTCGGGCAACATTTTTCAGTCATAAATTAGATTAGGTATAAACGGTTTGTGCATTTACATATTGCAAATAGAATGGTTGGTGCTGGAAAAGGGGGATTGAGGTCGTAATTCATGTAATGTAGTGTTTTTCGACCGCAGTTGTTTATTGGGGGAACTGGAGGTGTTTTAGAGAAATATGACGATGGGGGCGGAGGCCTAATAGTGTCCAACGAGGGAGTTCCATCGGGGGATCATGAAATTGCATTATCCTGCCCAACATTGTTGCATGTGACTACTAATTACTACATCATCAGTGGGATCTAACATTCAATTCGGATGAATCCGAAAATAAGGTGTTCAGCAAGGGGGCAGATTACAGAACGGTGTTATGCTCATACCGGCCAAGTGCCAAAATATCAAAAATCGAGTCTCAATCGATTTGTCTCGACGAGTAATTTCAGATTTTGTGCATTACAACGCCATCTATGGACTTCTTGACGAACTAGGGTTGATAGACTGTGCAAAACTTGTTTTCGAAGTTCCATATTTTGCACAAACCGGCCAATCGTCTCTATTAAGCACAAAGCGGCCAAATGACGTGAGTTGTGTCGTTTGGCCGCTTTGCGAAAAACTTAGCTGAAGTGATTTTCCAACGATCCGACCGTTCTCGCTTGTATAATACTAAGTACTTGTTTTTAACATGTTTAATGTGTAAGGAACTATGGAAACGACAACCGTGTTGCTACGGACAATGTAAACATTAATTATTGTAATTCTGTAGATTTGCCATGTTGGCACGAATAAAGTTAACTTATACTTTGACAAGTACGGAGTCTTTATAAGTGGCGCTGCGGAATGGTGAAACCAAAGAAAAAACCAACAAGGGGAGGAGGCGCTCCACAAAATGACGATTCGAGTGAGGAAGAATTTCTACCAGGACCGAGTAAGATGGAAAATGGCATGGCAGATGAAAAGAAGTTGGCCAAGATAGTGAGTTCTTTTCATTTTGACAGGTTTGACGAGGAAAATGAGCAATGGGAGTACTACATCAGTAGGTTCGAAGTTGAGGTAGGACGGAGATGTTATGGGGTGGTCGTACCAGAACGCGTACTTGCAATGCTATTGGTATCGTCGGTCGGATCTTGCTCGTTCAAGATTTTATTCGATCATTTCCGTCCGAAAGAAATTAGGAATGTGCCATATAAAGAACTGAAAGAGGTGCTTTCGCGGTTCTATACTAAAGCAACGTGTATTTTTGCGGAACGAAGGAGTTTTATGATGCGTTTAAGACAAGAAGGAGAAACAATTAACAAGTTTGTCAACTCTTTACGGGAACTCGCAGGAACTTGTGAATTTGGAAAAACGTTGGAAGAAAGGCTGAGGGATCAATTAGTTGTAGGCATTAACCATGAACGTTGGCAAGAAGAGTTGATACGTTTACACCCTTCAAACGATGCGACCTTGTCTGAAGTAGAAAATACTGCGTTGGGGTTGGAGAGAGCTACTGAGCAAAGAAAGGCGTTAAGCAATCTACAGGAAACGGCTGCCCTAAGAGTGAATAGAGTCATCAAGTCACAGGAACAACAGAATCGAAGTTTCAAGGCACCAAGGAAGTTAGACCCTATGCGAGAGTGCCTGCAATGTGGATTCAAGAAACATGAAGAGAAACAAAGCTGTCCTGCCCAAGGTAAAAAATGTAGTGTGTGCAGTAGAGATAACCATTTTGCGAGGGTATGTGTTTCTTCAGGCAGAGCTACGATTGACAAAAATCCAGACAGAAAGAGTAGCCAAAGGAATGTAAGACAGCTAAGAAGGTCAGGTCCTTTCGAGGATGATGAATTTCTCAGTGATGCGAGTCGAAGCACAATAAATAAAATGACAGGGGGAGGAAACCGCATTATGTTGAATGTTCTCATAAATAAATTCAAAGTGGACATGTTGTATGATCCAGGTGCTGCACAGACAGTAATAAGCAAGTCTTTGTGGGAAAGCATTGGGGCACCCCAGTTGGAAAGAGCTAGTGATTTAATTGCTTATACAGGGGTTCCAGTGAAAACTTTAGGCAAAGCAGTTGTGGAAGTTGAAGCATTTGGGAGAGTACTATATTTACCACTGGTAGTAGTAAGAGGGTCTGATGTACCACTGTTTGGGTTGGATTGGTCATTGAAATTCAACATACCAATGCCAGAAGGATCACGATTGTGTGCAGTTACGAATAATTTTTCAAGTAAAGTTGACAGAAAGGAATCACAGAAGAGAATTGACGAGTTGAAGACTAAATATCATACTGTTTTTGATGGTACTATGGGGAAGATCATAGGTCATAAAGTGAGAATTCACCTTAACGAAAACGCTACGCCCAAAATTTTCCGCCCACGTCCAGTTCCGGTTGCCCTACGAGGAAAAGTCGAGGATGAGCTTGAACGGTTATTGAAACAAGATATAATTGAGCCAGTGGACACCACAAAAACGCCATTGTCATGGGCTTCCCCTATAGTACTGGCTATCAAATCGAATGGTGCATTGAGGATTTGTAGTGATTTTAAAGTAACAATTAATAAACATATTAAAACGGATTTACATCCGCTACCCACGTTTGAAGAGATTTTATCAAAATTGGAGAAAGGAAAATGTTTTACCGTCATTGATCTAAAGGACGCATATCTGCATTTAGAAGTGGAAGAGGAATTTCGCGAGTACTTAGTGATCTCCACCCACAAAGGATTTTATCGATATAAGAGACTTCCATTTGGGGTTTGCTTCGCACCAAATTTTTTTCAAAAAACAATGGACTCGATTTTGTCTGGGATAAAGAACGTGGCGTGCTATTTGGACGATATCATAGTGGCTGGAGAGACAATGGAAGAGCACCTTAAATCTTTGGAAGAGGTTCTCAGCAGACTGGCTACTGCTGGCATCAAGACGCAAGATACCAAATGCAAGTGGCTCCAGGATAGTGTCAAATACCTAGGGCATATCATAAATAAGGAGGGTATTCATCCCACACAAGAACACTTGGAAGCAATCAAGAAAATGCCGGTTCCTCAAAATCCATCTGAACTTAAATCATTTTTGGGTTCCATCAATTACTATGGGCGGTTTATAAGGAACTTACAGCAACTTAGTGTTCCGTTACACAACCTCACAAGGAAAGGAGTCACCTGGAACTGGGATGATCATTGCGAGAAAACGTTTTCGGTATTGAAGGAGGCGATAACATCTACCAGCTCTCTTGTTCATTACTCTTTGGAACTTCCACTGATTGTATCAACGGATGCGAGTTCAAATGGAGTAGGAGCGGTTTTATTTCATCGTATGCCAAATGGCGAAGAACGACCTGTAGGATTTGGCTCGAGAGTTTTAACACCAGCTGAAAAAAACTATTCAGTTTTGGACAGGGAAGCTTTGGCGATTATTTTTGCTCTCAAGAAATTTGACTACTATCTGAGGGGAAGAAAGTTTACACTCCGAACTGATCACAAGCCCCTCATGCAAATTTTAGCGGAAGATAAAGAAATTTCTAAGATGGCTGCTAATCGATTGACAAGATGGGCATTAATTTTGAGAAGCTACGATTATAACATCGAGTACATCGAAGGTAAAGAAAATTGTCCAGCCGATTCATTATCAAGATTGCCACTAAATGATGTGCATCCAACGAGGGTAGAAAAAATGGGAACTCTTAAGGGAAGTCATCTTTTACACCTACGGTTACAAGATGTTCCAATAACAGTTTCAAACTTGAGAGGAGCCACGAGTTCAGATAAAGTTCTTCAGGAAGTATCTAGGTATCTCGGGTCGGGGTGGCCGGAAAAGAAAAATGTAGACACGAAGTTGCTGCCTTATTTTGAGAAGAGGGATGAGATTTCCCTGGAAGAAAAAATAATGATGTGGAATGGAAGAATAGTTGTCCCTCACGCAGTTAGAGAAGTATTCCTGCACATGCTTCATGCTGGCCATCCAGGAGGAAGAGCTATGAAAGAAGTTGCTCGAATTCATTGTTGGTGGCCGGGAATGAACAGAGAAGTTGAAGAGTTCGTAAAGAATTGTCATGCTTGCCAGGAATCACGCCCAAAACCGGAGGAATCACCGGTGTTTTCATGGAATGTGCCGTCACTTCCGTGGTCAAGACTACACGCGGATTTTGCTGGACCTTTCGAAGGTCTATATTGGCTCTTGGTGGTGGATTCCACATCAAAATGGTTGGAGGTTGTTCCAATGAAGAAGACTACAGCTACAGCAACAATAGAAAAATTCAAGGAAATCTTTTGCATTTTTGGATTGCCATTTTCCATAGTTACAGACAATGGACCGCAATGGGTTTCTTCAGAATTTTCTGCTTTCTGTAAAAAGATTGGAATAAAGCATATTCGAATAACTCCATACCATCCACGGTCAAATGGATTAGCGGAACGAGCGGTTCGAACTTTTAAAACAAGGATGACTTCGTCAAAGGAACAAAACAACAGTCTCGCAGATCGGTTGAGAGATTTTCTGTTTTCCTATCGGAATGCACCACACTCTACAACTGGAAGAACTCCAGCTGAGGTACTGATGGGAAGAAGGGTGCGCTCATGTTTCGATCTATTGAAACCCAACATGGTGCGCACTGTGGATGATGCACTAACGAAGCAAAAGATTCATCAAGCTCAAAGTCTTCGGGAATTTACAGAGGGAGAAGAAGTGTGGGTGCATAACAAGATAGGGAAAGGAAGTGTGCCGGGGAAAATCATGGAACGTACCGGGGATCTCTCCTACGTCGTTTTGGTTGACGGCAAGAAGGAAAGGAAGCATGCTGACCAGTTGAGGAAAAGATGAGCCAGGAGCCGAATGATGAAGGGGTAGGGGTGAGAGGATGTAAGGAACTATGGAAACGACAACCGTGTTGCTACGGACAATGTAAACATTAATTATTGTAATTCTGTAGATTTGCCATGTTGGCACGAATAAAGTTAACTTATACTTTGACAAGTACGGAGTCTTTATATAATGTTTTAGGGCTGGGGTTCATTCTGTGAATTCCGACACGCAAATTTGCAACGGGCAAAACTATACTAACCTGTGGTCCGATTTTGATGAAATTTTCAGGGATTGTGCGGGTTAGGTCCTAGACGGTCCCCTATAAATTTCAGCACCTTCGGACCAATAGGAGCGAGTGCACATGCGCAAACGTGAATTTCCTGGGACCTCGGTTTCTCGGTTTCTAATGAACCGATTTTGCTCAAATTTGGAGGTTAGTTAGGGACTAACATCTAAGAGACACCCTATAAGTTTCAATCAAATTGGTCAAGCAATAGCCGCTGCGCATGCGCGAACTGTAAATTTATTGTTACAACCAAAACTCCGCAACTATTCAACCGATATCGATGAAATTTTCAGGGATTGTGTGGGTTAGGTCCTAGACGGTGGACCGCTAATATTTTGGTATTCAATAACTCTTTGAATCATAATTTTCTCGCCAACTGATTCTATACGTCCATGTTACAATGAGTGAGGAAGCTATACTGCCCACCCAACTTGGCAGACTTTTTTCTCTCCTATTCAACGCAGGAAGGTGAAATTTGAGAGGCAGGGTCAATGGAGAATGCTGAAGGCGCCTGAGTGGTCACTGATCGGCTGAGTGAGCTCCACAGCCATTTTCTCTCCTGTTGAACGCAGGAAGCTGAAATTTGAGAAGCAGGGTCAATGGAGAATGCTGAAGGCGCCTGAGTGGTCACTGATCAGCTGAGTTTCTCCCTTGCGAGGGAAAAACATTAAACATGATTTAATGTTTTTCCCTCGCAAGGGAGAAATTGAACATTATACATTATGTCTTCGTAGTAAATGAATAACTCACTTACTTTGTGATTTTTTTACTGTTCCCTCTCGACGTGGCTTCCTTTTGATTTATTATTTTCAATAATAAGCCATTGGAATCGAGCAAAAAAAAAAAAATTTTTACCCCCCCTCAAAATTTGATGTTTTAAGTTTCCGTAAAAATTTAAAACATTTTCCGTCTGTCCGCCGTACGCGGCACTCTTCTTAGCAGCACTGGACCGAAATTAAGGTTCAAATTAGGTATATAGGCTCCATTTGGGGTCTAGTTGTGTCCCGAAGCTTTTGGTTGATGTCAGTCACTTCTAAGGGATGAAAATTAAGGGTTGAAATTTTCAAGTGTGTCCTAGCTTAAAAACTCTCAAAAGAAAGATATAATTTTTCATCAATCGAGTCATTTTCATCGAATTCTGCTTCCGAGCCTACCAAGGTAGCGGAAGCTTTGTTTTCACTTTTCAAGGACGAAAAAAAAAATCTCCAAAATCAAAATTTCCACTCGCGTTTTGCGTTTTAGACCTTTCTAAAAATTTTGGTTCCGTGTCTGTGTGTCTGTCTGTCTGTCTGTCTGTGTGTCTGTCCGTCTGTCATGAATTCCTTGTAACGCGCATAACTATACGAAGTTATTGTCCGATTTCTATGAAATTTTCAGGGATTGTGCGGGTTGGTGTGTAGACGGTCCCCTATGAAAATCATCATCCCCGGACTGATAGAAGCGACTGCGCATGCGCAAACGTGAATTACTTGTAACAGCCGTAACTTCAACTATCCCCCAGGGGTCGCGGGTTCGAATCCCAGCCGAGGCTAAGTATTTTTTATCCAATCACATACATCTACTCACTTAATTTTTGATCCGAATTTGATGAAATTTTCTAGGATTGTCCAGATTAGCGTGTAGATGGTCCCCTATGAGGGTAGTGGGAGGTACTTGGAGATTGGTGTTTTGAGATTAACAACTATGCATCGGATTATCTATATAATCGGGTTATGGATACGAGGAAGCTATGTGCCACACCCACTTGGCAGACGTTTTTCATCCGAATTGGATTAAATTTTCTAGGATTGTCCAGATTAGCGTGTAGATGGTCCCCTATGAGGGTAGTGAAAGGTACTTAGAGATCGGTGTTTTGAGATTAACTAATATGCATCGGATCATCTATATAATCGGGTTATGGATAAGAGGAAGCTATGTGCCACACCCACTTGGCAGACGTTTTAGAGTGGAAATGAACACCTGCATCATGTAGTGCAGCAGTGTCCTCTGACTCATGGGGACCGCAATCTTCGACATGATGCGGTCGCCAAGCTGATAGCAGGTGCTTTGTCATGTAGACGAGCGTCTAAACCACACTTGCAACATTAGTTCATGTATCCCCCGCTAGGGATAATAAAGCGTTTTTCCTTTGAATCATATGAGATAAGCTTAGTTTATTTTGGTAAAGCTTGAGATCTAGGTGTGATTTAGACGTTTGAGTCATCTAGCGGCTGGGAAGTTGAGAGGTAAAGACTGTATCACATGCCAAGTGACCAGGGTAAGAAAGGGAAAGCCAGGACAAGGTAAGGAATTGAGAGGGAGAGATTATATTACATAGAGACCAGGATGAGAAGTCCGACATTGTAGCTTTCAGTCCCGACCATTCTTGCATTATCCTGGATTTCCAAGTCGTCAATGGCAGCTTGGACATGGATCAGTCTTCGAGGGTAAAGATAAGAAAGTATGACATGAATGATTTACGGCAAGCGGTGTCGGAGCTAAAAAGAGTGGCACCCAACGACATCAGGGTGATGGCTGCGACCTTGTCGCGGCGCGGGGTGTGGTGCGGGAAAAGTGCCACGGAGTTGCGCGAGTTGGGCATCTTGGTTGGCGTACTCCGTGGTATCACCACCCGTGTCCTGCTCGGCTCATATTTGAACCGGTGGTCGTTTAATAGAGGCACTTTCCTTCATCCCTCTCTCCCACCCCCACCTTCCTGATCTTCTCTCATCCCTAGGGCCAGCGTCGGGTGAGTCCTGGGCGTCCTCTCCATTATTATTATTTTTTTATTTTTTTCTTATTTTTCTTTAATGGCACCCCCTCCGCCTTTAAGAAGAGTTTTTTATTATATAAAAAAAAATTTATAAAGTGACAACGGCAAATCTTGCCACAAATTTTTCTTATAGTAAAAATTGTACAAAATGGTAATCGGAGCAAATCTCATCATGGATTTTTCTTATTGCAATAATTGTATAAAATGGTGCTATTGTGTGACTGGAGTTGTATAAATAAACATGCCTATCTAACTCAATTTTGCAGTATGAGAGAAACCACTGCAGAGCCAGTTGGGATCCCAGAATCAATAACTGCTCAATGGCGAATCGGCACTCGAGGACCAGGGCGACATCAGTTGTATCATTGCCTGAGAGCAATTGGATGGCAGCTTGTGAGTCGACAAAAATTACAACTTGGCAATCACCACACAAAGTTGCTGGAAAGCTTTTCCACTAGGGATGGGCGATGGTCGATAGTTACTATCGAAATATCGATAGTTAAAGACTATCGATAGTCATTCACTATCGATTGATATTTACTTTTTTGTATTTGAAAATCTCAGTATTTGGAGAGTTGTGATAATACTGAGACGAGCGGTGCAGCCTCAACTCCGGGAATTCCATGTGACAGAACTCCTCAATTTACTGGTATTCTCGAAGTTGAGGCTCGTGTCAGTATTTTAATACCAGCTGTATGTTGTGAGTACCTCATTTCGAGAAATTAGATATTCACCACTTGTGCAAAGACACGAGATTCGTAGTATCGACTTTACCTCTTACCTTCTAACTCTCTCCCTATCTCTCTTCAGGCAATATGTGGCTCAGGGAGCAATGCTAAACTGGAAACTATTTTCGAAGCGGCGAATTTACCGCAGCAAACCCGGACCTTTCAGCCTTGTCATGCGCGAGACAAATGTGATTATGTCCCGAAATTTAAATTCAAAATTATAGATGATATTGGTCTAAAAAATATAATAGCTAATATGAATGGGAAATCCGCACCAGGTGTGGATGGCTTTTCTCTGAAACTGTTTAAAATGAATTTGGATTATCTGAGCGTTCCTATCGTGCATATCATAAACACCAGTATCCGTACCCACACGTTCCCTGAGGCTTTCAAGATAGCCAGGGTGATACCTTTGTTTAAGGGAGGAAATGCTTTAGATTTGTCTAATTACCGTCCAATATCACTTTTGAGTGTCATTTCAAAGTTTATTGAAAAGTGGATTAAGCTGCAGCTCTATGATTTTCTCGAACAAAACAATTTACTGTCGGACAAGCAATTTGGGTTCCGCTGGGGAGTGGGGGTGGATGAGGCTCTCTTTTCCATTACAAGAGACCTACATGGTGTTGTTGATGAAGGCCGTAAAGCGGTAATGGTTTTGTTGGACATGGCTAAGGCCTTTGATTGTGTAAATCGCTCTCAGTTGTTGGAGGTACTGCGCTGTAGCGGGGTCGATGGGGAAGAGCATAAATGGTTTTGTAGTTATTTTGAAAATAGGTGCCAATTGGTTTCGGTTGATGGAACTAACAGTTCAAATAGATCTGTTGAATATGGCGTTATTCAGGGTAGCACTCTAGGACCGCTCCTCTTCCTTATATTTATAAACAGAATGGAGGATATCCCATTGAAAGGAAAAATTTACCTTTTTGCTGACGATACCGCCATTCTGTGTTCAGCCAGCGACTGGGACGAAGTCTTTGCTCAGGCTAATCACGACATAAAATTGATTTATGAGTGGTTATCCACCAACACCCTCAGCTTAAATGTCGGCAAGACGAAATATTTGGTAATTTCGATATCGAAAAGTAGGTCACAAATACATCATATCTTGAAGCTTCATAGTTGCGGTAATGAGGATTTAAATTCATGTCTGTGCCCGACATTGGAAAGAGTGGCGTCTGCAAGGTACTTGGGCGTCATTGTGGATGAAAACCTTAGATGGGAGGAGCACATTCTGTCCCTCGCTAAAAAAGTAATGAACATGGCTTATGTATACTACAGTGTCAGGAATAGTCTCAGCTATGATTCCCTTTTGATTGTATATAAAGCATTGACTCAGAGCTTATTGAGCTTTGGCATAGTGGTATGGGGTGGAGCCTTCCCATCTTTGTTGCGTCCCCTGGAGACAGCTCAAAAAGCCATTTTGAAAATTATAATAAAAAAACCTAAAAGGTTTCCGACAGCAGATTTATACTCCTTGACTAAGGTGTTCTCTGTTGGCCAATTATATGTAAAGTCTGCTCTCATGTTTATGCACAAGCATCCAGATTGGTTCAATTACTCACACACATCCTTATTCTTTTCGACCCACTACGCAAAATATTATACCTGCTCCTCAGTCACGTTTAAAAGGTACTACACGTCATATTTTCTATAGTATGCCACTATTACTGCGAATAGCACCCTCTACTATAACCAACCCAAATAATTATAAACGTCCAGCGTACAAAAAAATTGTCTTTAGTTGGCTCATTTCCCAAGGACATTTCATTTGTGAAAACATGTTTAAAAGTATTTATATGGAATAATTTTATCTCACGAAGTTAATGTAATAAGTTCTTAGTTGTTAGGTATTAGGTTGAATTAGGTTTCTCGTGAATCTTTATCCATAGGAAGGAATAATTTCTAGTCCGCAAGTCGTGACAAGTCCGCAACTTATAACCACGTTGTAACAATCGGGAGTGGCTCCCCCACCCAGCACGGAACTATGTTCTTTGGTATGGGGAAATTCCAGGTATTTAAGTGGATCTGTTAATTTAAATAGTGTTCTTATACTTTTTTTTATATATTATTTACTCATATATTACTTATGCCACATTATGTAATGTTCGAAAATTTGGAGGAATAAATTTAATTTCATTTCATTCATTTCATTTCATTTTTTACATTTTAAATAAATTAGTGCAATTTTATGAATATACTGAATCTTGCAAGTAATACATAATTCAATTCAATTACACTAAAATTTAGTGTAATTTTAATTCTCCATCGGACATGTACGTACGGAATAAGGAGGCCACTATCGAAAAACTATCGATAGTATCGATAGTCGAACTATCGACTATCGCCCATCCCTACTTTCCACAAGGAATGAGATTTCAAAGCGTGTGCTGGCTGAACTGCTGATACCACAGATGCAGGGTTTCCAGGGATGCAGCATTAACCATAGCTGAAGGCGTTTTTTGTTTGTCTACGGGCTGGTAAAGGTAAATGATCCCCGAGCCAATTTCGTGGAGCCAATACGGTTACACCTGAGAACAACTGTAAATTATACCGCAAATATGATAAAATTTTGTTTAACGGGGGTTGCCGTGGTTTTCTTTGGGTTTCCTTCAATCTCTCGCTTTCCACAGTTATTTTCGTTCATTTCTCACGCGGAAAACTTCCCTCGCGCGGTGAGAGAAGATGAGCATGAGCACAATAGGACGCTTCCTGTCTGTGTTTTTAATATCGCACACAAAAGGCGGATATGGTGTGGAAGGATTGGCGAGGGAAGAGGGGGCGAAGGCGGAAAAGAGCTTGCTGGTAATATAAGCAGGTAGGCTATAGCGGGTATTACGTGAGAGAGGGGGTGTAGAGCATAATATGGCTCCGATACGTAATACGATTCACGTTATAAGGAGGAAAAGGCGTTCTTATAGGCGCCAGTAGTTGATAACAGAAGGACGATACCAGTTTATATGAACTGCAGTGAGACGAACTTCTCCAGCAAGCAGTAGAATATCCACATTCAAGACGAAAATTGATATAATTTGAGAGTAGAACACTGGGGTGAGATTTATATGATCATTTCCTTGAAATTTCCTTTGGACTACAATTTCTTGGGTACTAATAATCCTAAATTGACTTCGTCGGACTGTCTGCACTGGGTATGCTTTGAAGATCTTAGGAGTCCATATTCATGTTCTACTCATCTCCACAAACTCATAGAGTACCCACACGGCTACTGGATTTCTGGGTACAACAAATACAGTGAAAAAGTTTTTCGAAAAAGTCCATTCTAAAAATTTTGAGGCCATTGCAATAGCTTCATTCTCCTTGAAAATTCGCTAAAAGACACACCAATTTACTCACTACATCATAGCACTAAACTTCTGAAAAGAAATTTTCCATATTTATTTGTAAACCACGATAGGTACTCTATTATACAGGGTGTCGACACTCAAGATGGGCTTTAAAGACCATTTTTCAGGGTTCGATTCTGCAAGGTATTTCCAACAAAAAATGTCTTAGCAATTTTTTCTTAACCCACTCAAAATGCCTTTTTTTAACTTCGAAGTTTTTTTTCGTGTTTTCGACCCTACGTCTGCCATGACTCCTGTTATTTACCAAGTGAATTCAAATTTGAGGATATCGTTGGAAAGACCGTTAAATTTCCAAGCTACCTAGAGTAAAACCAAAATCTTTCAGCAATAAACCATTTCTAAAAAAATCAAGTCAAAAAGCAAACTTCAATTTTTTTTCAAAATATGACTCTTTTCAAGTCGAATTTTCACTATGAGTCCCTGGCTATTTCGATGGGCGCTCTTCGGAAAAAACATATCCGAATTGTCAAATTTCCAACAGTTTATAAATGTTTCTTTTTAAAATTCAAATTGCGAGAGTAAATGAAATATGGAATATCAAAAAACGTGTGTTTGGCAAGAAAAACTCAAGTTGTAAGCGGTTTATGGCCCCCTCGATTTCAAGCTGACTTGACGAGTTTGGTATCATTTCCTATGTAATTTTTTACGCTGAATCCATTAGTCATACTTCCGAATAATTCTGACTGCTAGAAAGTGAATTCTTCGAAGAAAACCTTCGTTTTTTGTACATAAAATACGCATTATTCGTAGATATGGTAATGAGCCTAAAGTAACACCTTTCTACTCAATAAAAATATCAAATTTCTAGCTTTTTGATGTTTTTATTGAGTAAAAAGGTATTATTTTATGATAACTTTCATATCTATGAATAATGCGTAGGTATTTTATGTACGAAAAACAAAGGGTTTCTTCGAAAAATCCACTTTCTAGCTTACAGAATTATTTGTAAACTAGCTGAAGAGCCTGCTAAAAGCAGGCAAAAAATTGTAGATATGTTAAGAAAAATTTGATGTCGCGGCCTGGAATCGAACCCGGGACCCCCACGTTCGGGCGACATACGTACGTACGTATGTCTATATACGTATGTCTATATACGTACGTATGTCTATATACGTACGTATGTCTATATACGTACGGTTGGCGTTTTATGTATATAGATATCACCATTAGATTCAGCGTGAAAAATTACATAGGAACTGATACCAAACTCGTCAAGTCATCTTGCGATCGAACACCTCGTAAAACACTGGATTTTCTAGCAAAACTCACGTTTTCTTGCATTCAAACTTGATTTACTCTCACAATTTGAATTATTTTTCAAAAACTTGATACACCCTTGGAAAGCTCACAATTTGAGCATGGTTTTTCCAAACATGCCTAACGAAATGGGCAGGGGTTCAGAGTAAAAACTTTGGTCAAAGAAAGTCAAGTTTCGAAAAAATGTTAAAGTTTGCTTTTTGACTTGATTTTTTGAAACTATTTAATTGCCGAAAATTTTTGTTTTTGCATTAGGTAGCTCAGGAATTTAACGCTGTTTCCATCGTGGTAGTCAGATTTGACTTTGCACGGGAAGTTAGGCGGTTATGACCATGTCAGTGACGTGAGGTCGAAAACGTGGACAAAAAATTTTAAAGTGAAAAAAAGGAATTTTGAGTAGATCAAAAGAAAATTGCTATGAGGCATTTTTTGTTGCAAATACCTTGTAGAATTGAACCCAGAAGTTATGCCCATCTTAAGTGTAGACACCTTGTATATGTTGTTAAATACTCACATATATGTATATAACTCCTATAAATAACAATTTATAATGGAAGAAGGTCAATGGACCTCAACTTCCATTCATGTTCCATGTTATTATGTTTATCTTTTTGTTTTTCTCAACTATAGTACATTTGTGTAATAAAGTTATATTGATATTTCAAAAAAATGAAATTAGTTCTCCTCAATTTGCCACAAAAAATCTCGAGTGGACATGAGCATTCGAAAGAAAACTCCTTACTCGGTTTTTATTATCTTAACATTACAATAAGTAAAAACTGGGTGGTTTCCCACGTGCATTTTCTCCTTGGACGTCAGGATTTGTTCATTTACCTCAAAGCTGTGGATCTGAGAAGGCCTAAAGACAAGAATATACAGCAGAGGGCGGCCTGCCATTTCAAGAGGCGCCGCTTCCTGTTCTAATCGATATAGGAAACCCCTCAGAAGAGGTGAGGTCATACTAATAACATTCCTGTCATCAGGTTCCTGAGGAGGTCTAAGGAACAGGATTGAGGCGGTGGGAGTATATAGATTGCGTCTCTGTCTCGAGCTCGAGCACCCTTCCCCACCTCAGCCCCAGTAGGTACCTTCACTCCTATTCACCGCCTGTCATCTCCTGTAATTAGTCCGCCTCGTGGTTGCAAATGAACAGTCTCCTGCGAAGTTGAACTGCATTCCTCTCGGCTTTGAGACCGGTTCGAGAACCCTATCACAATCTAAACGACATTCAGCAACAACCTACACATTCTGAAAGATTTGTCTCGATCGTACGTAAACTTAACAACTTAGGGAAGTGTTTTATTACTCTTAGATGAGAAACTCATTTATATTCCCCAGGTAACCTTCAAATTCAAACAAAATCCGACTACTCGAATCTTCAATTTGATGACCTCCAAAATCGGAACTTGGAGGCCTTTGAGATGTATATTTATCGCCGAATTTTGAGAATTTCATGGATTGACCGGGTGACCAACGTAGAAGTCCTTAAAATAGTAAGAAAGTCGCAAGCTGTTGCTCACAGTTAAGGAAAGGAAGACCCAGTACAGTGGGCTTGTCATGCGAGGCGATCGCTACGAACTTCTTCGGCTGATGATTGAGGGAAAGATTGAGGGGAGGCGCTCGGTTGGAAGGAGGAAGAATTCTTGGTTGAAGGTCCTTAGGAGATGGTTTGGGTGAACCTCAGTTGAGATGTTTAGAGTTGCTACCAATAAGTTGAAGCTAGCCACATGGGTCGTCAACCTTCGATTGGAGACGGCGAATTAAGAAGAGAAAATCGGAACACAAAACTGCAATTCGAGTTAAAATAAGTCCCTCGCTGACAGTTTGCGCAAATTTGTGGTTTCCGTTGCAATCTATCTTTAGTAGGTGCTTTCGCCTTCAGTTAATTCCTTATCCATTACAATTCGGCAGAGTGTAAAAATAGGGGGAGTCGACACAACATTCAAAGGCAGAGCACGAACGACGAGCAACAGCCTCAACGCGGATTTGGGTTTTCATGCCGCACGCGAGCCCCACAAACCGATAAATGATAATTGTGATAAACGCGAGCTATTAATATCCCGAAAATCAAGCGGTTTTTCCTTTTGAGCTTGAGTTTACCGGAATCGCGTTTCCGAAAACTGCATATAAACACTGAGTGTCCAACGAGGGGTTTACACGCCATGCTCGCCAGGTTCCAGCTTTCCACTCCTCGTCTCACCAGTCGCCATCCCAGCTTGTTCCACGTTCCGATCTCAGCATCAAATTACTCACTTTAACCCTAGAACACTATATCATGGGACTCACAAGTCATCGAGATACGGATTACTCACTTTGGAAGGCTACCAAATATCTTAACAGGCCAACAATACAAGCTTCACCCATAAAAAATTCCGATTGGGCTAAGAATAATCAAGACAAAGCAGCAACATTTGCTGATTAAGTAGCAAATATTCACACCAAACATTGCTATGACAGATGGAATGACTCTAGAAGTCAATAATGGTATTGATCAAGATGTCGACATTCCACCCGTTAGTATCAAAGAGATTAAGCTCAAAATCGATAAGGAAATCAGTCCAAAAAAGGCTCCTGGCTACGACCTTATCACTGGTCAGATCCCACGTAAAGCCATTGCAAACATAACCATGATTATTAATGCAATTATAAAATACCGTTGCATTCCTCAGTTGTGGAAGATTGCCGAGGTCATAATGATTCCTAAACCTGGAAAGCCTCCCAAGGAGCCAAGTTCGTACAGACCAATCTCACTTCTACCAGTATTATCAAAATTATTTGAAAAACTAATCCACAAGCGACTAGTACCTATAATCGAAGAACGTACGCTGTTTCCAAGGCACCAGTTTGGCTGTCGACAGAAACATTCCACGATCGATCAAGTCCATAGAATTGAACAAGCCCTTGAGGAAAAGAAAGTCTGCTCAGCCGTCTTCCTTGACGCCGCTCAGGCGGTTGACAAAGTTTGGCATGAGGGACTCAACTACAAGCTGCGCAAAAATCTACCAATAAAGTATGCTGAGCTGCTCCAGTCTTATCTCACCAATCGCTACTTCAGAATAAAGCAAGAAGACGCCTACTCAGAGCCGAAGCTAATCAATGCAGGAGTCCCACAAGGGAGTGTTCTTGGACCGCTCTTGTATGTCCTTTATACCAGTGATCTCCCAGAAATTGGAATGAACACCACAGCCATTGACCTCTGTCAACCTTGGAACCGGGCCTAGGCGGTTGATTTGAAATTGGGGCGGGGGAGTTCAAACAACGCCTCTGGGCACCCGCTGGACACAGCTCGGGGGAGACATCCTGAGACATCTATTTATTCGTAGACCCATTGGCTCATCCCCATTGGCCCTTCATGCAAAACCCCAAAAGCCTCCTGCAGGGCATCAAGACTTCGCCCTAACAAAGAAATGTCATCAGCATAAGCCAGAATCTGCCATGTTTTGTCGACAATTGTTCCCTTCTTATCTGCATTCTTGACAGCTCCAGTCACTTCTAAGAGAAGGAAAAATAAGGGCTGGGATTTTCAAAATGCCCTACCTCAAACTATTGATATGAAGGTATTGTTTTTTCATCAATTTAAAATAGTTTTGAACTTTTAGAATCGAATGAGAGTGCCGAGACCTCTGTAGGACCAACCGTTCACTCCCTATGAGATCTTGAAGGTTGGACTGAGCATGAGAATCAGTGACTTCCCTCTTTGAAGGGGATTCGTATGCCCTCAATCAACTGATTTCTCATTCACCCAAATATAATAACTTCATATTTCATCAGCCAATATTGGTTCGATTTTATTATAGGATTATGGGCTGGACATGATTTACCTCACATAAATAAAGAGATAAACAAATTTAGCGAAATTGAAGACGAATCTCAAAAACTACAATTACAGCTACCTTCATTTATGAATTCTAAGCACATTTGCGTTTTTGACCGTCTTCAACGCGCCGAAGGCGCGCGAAAGAGGAGGTACTCAATTCGGGTTGTGGTGGGACGACGATTTTTTTTTTTTTTTTTTTTTGTATATCTGAGCACCTTGCATTTCTTTATTCTGGTACCAATCTGTCTGGTTATTTTTGAAATGTGTTCTACCAGTATCCGTGGTGGTCCCATTTTAAACAGATTTCATTTTGCTTTGTTAAAAGTATCGAAAATTTGTGAAAGAAGTTGAAAAACGTGGTTCCCGTTTTCAGGAATATTGGTCCTCATTCACTCTTCTTGCCCTGTGATTTCCGACTGAGTCGATGGAGGACCAATTGTGTATGGTCAAATTAAAGGTCTGATTGTAAAATGAGATGCTATATGAGGGGGGTTCCGATAACTAAAAGGTGCTGCGGGGGATGAGAAACGGGGAAATTATAGTGGGTTACCTACTATCTCAGAACCTGCATGAGCCATATCAAACGTGTTTATGAATACTCAAGTATGTGTGTTTTCCTACCAAATACGAAGGATAACTATAGTACTGTTAGTTAGGTATTCTAACAAGTGGGTGTAGCACATAGCTCCCTCATCACTAATAACATGATTGGGTAGGTATTAGTAAAGGAGATCATCTCTCATCTCGTCTCATATAATAATGAAGTCTCAAAATACTCGTCACAACCATTCCTAGGGAGGTTCACACTTACTATCATACCCATATGGCAGCAGAGACGTACTAGGTACCTGATAGTTCGGGGAGCACATTTTAACTCAATGGTAGGTACTTACTCTTGTAATGCTAACCAGATCGTCGAATAAGGGAGGTGGTTAGTTTGTGTCTACAGATGGGCACGGCGGCTACTTCAATGCGTACCTACCTACCTATCTGGATACGCTGTGGTTACTAGGTACTACTCCCATGATCTGGTGAGTATTACAACATGCGTCGATCGTGCAATACAAAACATGAATACGAGTAGATATAAGTGTTCCAAAACTATTGGGTAGTATGTCACTGCTATCGTATGATGAAGAATATGAGAGTGACACACTGTGTGAATCACACTACAAATAATTGTTGGTATTCCAACATACCATCTGTTGACTAGATATTTATGTCCAACAACCTACTACATCAAGTATGTTTTCGCTTAGATTATTATTTTTCCCTTTTTGGTGTTCACGGACATCATTTTTTAGATTATTATTTAGATTTTTAGAAAAAAGGTTTTTTAAATTGAAAAAAAGTTCAAAACTTTCTGAGAAAACCCCTAAAAACTGTTGACCGTGCCACCAAAGCCTTCTATTTTTTGAGAATCGCACCAAGTGGCCGTCCACCACAGAGTACCGGAGTCCACCATGAATCTACCAAATCCTCGTTCTTCCTTCAATCCAGATCCGTTTCTTCAACCCTCGGAATCGACCCTCACATTTCTTAGCAATGAGACACCTACATCTTTTCCGCCTCGCCAACCAACCGGTAAGGGAGCCCTTAGAATGTCATCCCTAACCATCGGATACTGATACCCCCTTTGAGAACTCACGCTCCAACGCCCTCTGTTATGCTCCAGCATTATTATTTCACAATCCTTTCTCGGCAATACGAGAACAACCAGTGGAGCTGTTATTTCTCAAAGTGACGGAGAAAGGGGGAGGCTGCGTTAGTTACAACCTTTTCCCCCCTCGTCTCGTTCCCTTTCAACCTGGGTTTTCTTTCCCTCTACTTAATACTTGAACGTCCCCAAGGACTTATCTTTCTAAGCGGAAGTCTCTCAGGTTCGTGTTTAAAGCTCAGGAGGGATTCCGGACGGAAATCAAAAATATATTTGTCAGAGATATTTACATCGTTTTAAATCGAAATGAATAATAGCTGATACAGCTTCAGTAGGAACGCTTTTTCTGGCTTTCTACTGGAGCCGGTTAGTCCAGTCAAAATGTGTTCAAAACGGACCCCAGCAGGAAAGTTTTGGGGGGTTTCTGATTCAATCATTTTCAATCATTTTTATTTGTAGCGGCCAAACTGGCATTACAAACGTCGGTAAGTAATAGGTACAATTGTATAAATATAGAATAGACAAAAATTGAATAGAAATAACAATAAGAAAATCAACAAGATTGTCCCATTTGAACGCCCCAATCGCATCATCAATTTTAAAATTTCATCCGCAAGAAATCGCTCGGGTCGTATAATTCGGCCGGAATCAAAATGTTCTTGATTTCATTCTTGAACGATGGGAATTCAAGCTTACGGATGTTGACCGGAAGATGGTTAAAAAACTTCACAGCAATATATGCAGGGCTTATCCTCATCGTAGTTGTCAAGCGAGTAGTTTGAATGTATAAGTCGTTACGACGCCTCGTTGAATGGTCATGAAGGTCTGTTCCTTTCTGGAAAATGTCAATATTTTGGCGGACGTATAATAGGCATGCATTTACAAATAATCCTGGAAGCGTCATCAAATTCAAATACTTGAATTGCCCACGACAGCTCTCATTCCAGCCCAAGTTACGGATCGTTCTGATCGCCTTCTTTTGAAGTTTGAAAATTTTCACGCTGTAAACAAGCACAATAAACTGATCTTAGCACTTCTGGTGAAACATTCCCGGCCAACCTACGAAGCATGAAGTTGCAGGAGGCCAGTTTTGAGGACAACGACTCAACATGATTTGCCCATGACAGTCTTTCCTTCGATTCCTTACTTCCTTCGATTCCTTAATTTCTTCGATTCCTTACTCTTCGATGTTTTCTTGGATGCCAAAGCCATCAAGTACACCGGGAGCCTCAGGCAACAATCTTAAGAACTTGAAAACAAACACATAACAAAAAACAAAACAGAAAAAAATGTTAACAAAACACGAAAAACGTTCAAAAACGTTGAAAAACATTCAAACAAGAATGAGAACGTCTACGACGTCGCCAGCAGGTTTTGTCCAGCTTGAACGCACCTTCCATGGCAGCCAACCATAGCGCTACGGGTTGCTCGTCAGACACGGTTTCCCTGCCGAGGGTCCCTAGGATTGATTTACTGAATTATTTGTGTACTAACCACCACCCAACCTCCAACCAGCAATCCTATTACCAGCAAAAATTTTGTTCCAAAATTTTAAAAGCCCGGATGGGGAGTGTAGCAGTTCCGCGAACTGCTCCGTGGAATAGGCCTGAGGAGGCGTCGCTACTCTCCTAGACTGGGAACGAGCTCGGCGTTCAGTCACTTTCCTGCCTTGCTCCTTGTAAGTGATCTCTTCACACATTTTAATATTTTGCGGTTTCCCTTGATACCCAAAATCCATTCTCATTTCATTTCGGACCTCATATACGATTAAAGAGTTAATTGATATAAACTACACTCCGTTTTGTTATTGAACCATACCCAACTCATATCTATATTATAATTATTTAATCAATAAAATAAAATTATATTTTGAATCATTGGGTAGAAATACGAGTTGGTTATTTCATCAAAATATTTCCAACTCTATTTCAATGCTGAATCCGAATCTGAGGTTTGCCGCCAAAATTTTGTGACAGAATATTTATAAAAAATAATACAATAAAAAAAGGAGAAAAATGTGATTTTTGCTGGTCTTTCAAAAATAATTAAAAAACAATCAACTTTCGGCAAAATAAAAGCACGTTAAACTTGCTACAAATTTCGTACGTGTTTTTTAGACGAACCGTTTAGCCCTAGCGTTGGCTAAAAATATGCGTCAGAGATATTTACTTATGATTATTTTGAATCGAAATGCATTTTACCTCTGCTGGCTTCAGAAAAAACGGTTATTCAGGTTTTCTGCTGGAACCGGATAGTGCAGTCAAAATGTGTTCGAAAGCAGGAAAGTTTTGGGGGGGTTTCTGATCTCGTCGATTCCTCATGTGGGGTGCTGAATCCGAATGGATTTCCACCAAAATTGTGGCGGAACATTTAAAAAATGCTAAAAAAGTAATTTTTTTGCTGGCTTTTGGTTTATTATTTTCAATAATGACCCTTTGGAATCGACCAAGAAAAAAAAATTTCTAACACCCCCTCAAAATTTGATGGTTTACGTTTCAAGGTACGTAGAATCCAAAAATCGAATAAAAATTTGGCCGTCCGTCCGCCGCCCGCCGTCCGCCGTACGCGGCACTTTTGCCACCTAGCATTGACTGATTTTGATGAAATTTGGTATGTAGGCTCCATTTGGGGTCTAGTTGTGCCCCGAAGATTTTGGTTGATGTAGGTCAATTCTAAGGGTTCCAAAATCAATTTTGAAATTTTAAAAACGCCCTAACTCAAAAGATTTTTATATAAAGGTATTGTTTTTCCTTCAATTTAAGATTCTATAGAATTTTTAGAATTTTTTGAGACCACCCGGAGCTCTGTAAGACAAACCGTTCGCTCACTACGAGAATTTGAAGTTTGGACGTACGATAAATCAGAAACACGAGTGTGAATCGCAAAAGAGGCCTAATCTCCGTTCAAATTTTAGCTGACCGAAATGCGATCGATGTTTTTCTTCATGTTGGATGGTCGGTGGCTCTGCAGACGAGCGATCTATATAGAAAAATAAAAAATAATAAACCATTGTGTAATAATTTGCAGCGTTTTGTCTATAACACAGAAAGGCTCAACATTTTCCAAAAACATGTACATGCAAAATGAAAGCCCGTTGAGTTTATTACAAATTTTGTTTCGTACGTCTATGACATGTGCTGCAGTTTCTCAATATTCTAAGTATTTGGTATATATTTGGTCTCAGTATTCTATTTGGCCTACTGCAAGAGTTCCTGCAGCGACACCATCCATCTGCCTGGTACATTTATACCGATGGGTCTGTCTTTAAAGGAACCCAGCAGCTAGAACTAAAGTGGGTCGGCAGACCCATTTTTGTGCCCCTAGATCTTGAACACAGTTCAGTCTATTGAAATGAAATTTGTTTCCAGTGGTAGTACATATAGTCGTCTTCACTTTAGTCAGATGGATTTTGAAAATTTCAATTTATAGGCTTAGGTATGATTTTTCAAAAATTCCGTTTTTTTATCTGCATTTTTTCAACTTCAAAAAAATTTTTTTAAACTTTATAATTGAAATTTTGAGAAACCATCCGACTAAAGTGGAGTTCAATAATAGCAGTTTCGAGGAAAAATTGGGGGAACACGATAACTTCAACCATTGCAGAGAAACAGGGGCAAGAAGGTCCAAAAACGTGATTTTACAAGAGAGCACTTTTTCTGAAAACTTCGCAAAATTCATCTCAATCAAAGTAAATCGTAACTCCCAATGACAACAATGACTTCAAACATGCAAAAAATGATAGAAAGTGAAGAAGAATAAGAAAGAAGGTTATTTTCAATAAGGTTTGTTATCTTTTTTCGCCGTTTTTGTTATTGTTAGTTGGTTTTTTCTCCCAAGTTTCGTGTATTCAACGTGTATTCAACGTATTAAATCCGCGCCGGCTAAAACCTACTTTCCCAACTTTGAACTAATTTTTCTACCAGTTCTAATTGTGCAAAATTCAAAAATAATACACCATTTTGTCCGCATTTAAATGAAGAATTTTTTAATGTAAAAAACCGAAAATCGATTTTTTTTTTTTTCATTTTTTTCCCTGCTGGGTTCCCTTAATAGTAGTGTAGGCTGTGCACTCTACGACGCTAGAAACGACCACACTCAAATGCTCAAACTTTGGGAACAGGCTTCCATATATTCAAGCGAACTTATTGCTATCCTAAAAGCCCTAGAGTATGTCAGGGATAACAATCGGCTTTACTCTAAAGCACTGATCCTAACTGACAGCATGAGTGCTCTGGAAAAAACTCTCCCTAGTCGACCTATCTACAAACATCAACTCTATTGAAGGTGAAATTGTAAAACTCACCCTAGATTTGCGACAGAGGAGCACAACAATATTACTCTGCTGGATAAAAGCCCACAACAACTTGGGCGGTATCGAAAAGGCAGATCGAGCTGCAAAGCTAGCCACTTCCCTAACATATAGTTCGGAGGTAGAAAATACAGGGTGTCCCATGTTAAGGACCGAAAAACTTCGGGAGTGGATTCTACAACTAATTTTAGTAAGAAAGTGTCTCCTAGCAATTTTTCGTTAGACGCTTAATTTCCGAGTTATTTTAATTTTAAGATTTTTTTTTTCGTGTTTTCGACCTCAAGCCATAAAAATGACCATAACTCGCTTAATTCACGAGCAATTCAAAATCTAATTAATCCGTTGGATAGGGCGTTAATTTTACTGTCTTTCTAGTGGTTACTCAAAACATTTTGTAAGGTCGTGATGGGTAAAAAATCAACTCGTAAAGTCATTTTTGTAAAATCGTCAACATTTCTTACTTTTTCTTTTGATTGTTAAGGTTTTACTTCCAAATGATTATTCTCGTACCTCTACATCAAAAACTGCGCAAAGTTCTCAGCTTTCTAACGGTATAATTTGTTTTAATTTTATTCCGCTGATTAGGGGTGAAAAATACGTTTCAATGCTAAAAAACGTGGCTGCGCTTATGGAAATGAAGGTTTCTGGTTCGACTTCTAAGGGTTGAAAAATAAGGTTTGAAATTTAGAAAACGCCCTAAATCAAAAAATTTTGATACAAAGGTATTGTTTTTCCATAAATTTAAGATAGTACAGAATTTTTAGAATTTTCTGAGACCACGCAGAAGTCTGTAGGACAAACCGTTCGCTCCTCACGAGAATTTAAGGGTTGGACATACGATAAATCAGAAACACGAGTGTGAACCGCAAAAGAGGCCTAATCTCCGTTCAAATGTTAGCTGACCGAAATGCGATCGATGTTTTTCTTCATTGTGGTTGGTGGTAACAATGGCAAAGCCGTGTTCTTTGCAGACGAGTGATCTATATAGACCTTTGTGTAATAATTCGAAGCGTTTTCTATTCGTATTCATGAGAGGTGTGAGGGCTGGTGCTGAGGGCTGGTGTTGAGGGGCGGTGGACGCTCCTCGCACTCGCACTTTGAGAAGTTCGAGTTCCTGAGAGCCCTCGAAGGCTCCACGTTAATTATAGGTCGGCAGCCCCTCACGGAGGAGCTTTTGCTTTCGGTTTCGGAGGCTCGAGGAGCCCTTTTCACAACATAGTTCTTCCATTTGTGAAATATGAATAAACTTGCGTACAAGCGAGCACTAAAAAGTTAATCCCCGCGTACTTTTTCTTTTTAATCCGAGGATCTCGCTTGTTCATTAATTTTGTTGATTAAAGCGGCCGAGAAGGGCGCGGACGAGGCTGAATGGGTGCTCAAACCCGTTAGAAGGGGGCGCTGGAGCGACGTGGGGCGGCGAAGGGCGGAAGCAAGGACGATATAAGGGCCCCTGGGGGCGGGACGGGGGCGGCAAAAGGGCAGAGCACTAATTAATTTCGAGAGAAAAGCGCTAAGTGAGTTTTGTGAAAGGGGCTAGCGGAGTGGAGGGAGAGAAGGGCACAGCGAGTGGTGGCCGAACGGCGGGATGCTGGCACGAGAGTGGAGGCCTCTCCGCGTACTCGGGGCTGTCCAGGACTCCTACAGTTCCATATAGTCCTCGCTCCGGGTTAGCATTTCCCTAAATTACAGGCGCTCAAACTTTAAAATTTGCTCCTAAATTTGAAATTCTTGAAGATTTTTGAAATTCGCAGCAGCCTGGGGAATTGAAAAATTAAAAAAATGCCAATGGAATCATCAAATCGAACAATAATTGCCAGAGAAAATTGGAAAAAACGGTTTATTCAGTTAAGTATTAGAAAATCTTGAATTAAAAATGTGAAACCTTGAATTTGAATACAGAAAAACGTAAATTTGAAACGGAAAATATTGAATTTAAAATGAAAATTTTTGAATTTGAAAAGGAAAATAGTGCATTTGAATAAAAATATCTTGAATTTAAAATGTGAAAACTTAAATTTGATTTAAAAAAACGTAAAAATGAATGTAAAAATCTTGAATTTAAAATATAAATTCTTAAATTTTGAATAAATCTTGAATTTTTTAATCGTGAATTTTAAATAAAAATTCTTGAATTCAAATACAAAAACTTTGAATTTGATTGAGCAAATATAGAAGTTGAATTAAAAAAACCTGAATATTGACTTTAAAAATCTTGAATTTGGTTTTGTTTTGTGAAATGAATTGTTTTGAATTGTGAAATCTTAATTTGGATTAAAAAACTTTGAATTCTAAATAAACATTCTTGAATTTGTTTCAGAAAACCTTGAATTTCAAATAAAAAACCTTGAATTTGAATTAGAACACCTTGAATTTGAATTTAAAAACCTTGAATTTGAATTAGGAAATCTTAAACTTGAACTTTAAAAACGCTGCAAATCATTGCCCAAAGGTTTATTATTTTCTGTATAGATTTGAGTCTTAAATTTGAATTAATTAACCTTAAATTTCAAATCAAAATTCTTGAATTTTAAATAAAAAACTTTGATTTTGAATTAGAAAATCTTAATTTGAACTTAAGAAAAAGTTGACTTTTAATGGTAAGATCTTAAATTTGATTTAAATGACCTTAAATTTTAATAATTAAAATGCAAGATATTCAAATTCAATGTTTTCTAATTCAAGTCTTAATTACAACTACAATAATTGTAGGCTTAAATTTGAATTATTTCACTTTAAATTCGTAAGAAAACAAGTTCTTGGACTTGAATTAGATAACTTTGAATTTGAATTAGAATATCTTGCATTTGAATTTTAAAACTTTCAATTTGAATTGTAAAATCTTAGATTTGAGTTAGAATTTTTAATTTCAAATAAAAATGCTTCAATTTGAATCTTACATTTGAACTCAAGAAAAAACTTGAATTTTTATTGTAAAATCTTTAATTGGAATTCGTCAACCTTTAAATTTTAAATAAAAATTCTTGGACTTGAATTAGAAAATCGAGAATTTGATATTTAAAACTTTCAATATGTTTGTAAATACTTAAATTTGAGTTAGAATTCTTGAATTTTACATAAAAATGCTTAAATTGGAATTAGAAAACCTTGAATTTACTTCTAAAATCTTGAATTTGAACTAAATAACCTTGAATTTGAGATGTGAAATCTCACATTTCAATGAAAAAACCTAGAATTTGAATGATCAAATCATAAATTTAAGTAGTAAAATCTTGAATTTAACAAAAACTTTTTGAATTTGAAATGAAAAAATCTTCATTTTGACGAACTGCAATATTCATAATGTTTCTAAATTTATTTCAATGTTTATAGCATTATTGGGACACAGCAGGTACTTCTGTGCAGGTTGCAGGGTTAAACCACGAAATCTGACTCGTGTGGATGTTGGAGGGCGGCAATGTTGGGTTCCGAGGAGGTGCGAGGAGGAGGCTCGTGGGTGAGGAGGGGAAGTGGCCCGAAATAGGGTCATTATTGCCCCTGTGAGGGAAAACGGGGAGGATGGAGCGAGGAGGGGATGATGTGACAAGTGAGGGCGGAAGGGCGAAGCTAGTGTGAAGCTGATATCGTGTACTTGACGCCACCTAGCGGGAGGTAACTGGAGGTGGACCCCCGGTCGAGGGAGTGACGAGTCGCATTGTCTCTCTGCGAATGAATGATAGAGAGTTGTCCTCGCCAGGTCACTCTCCCCCAGTACTCGGCCGCCCCCCCGTTCTCGGCCGCCCCAGTACTCGGCGGTCTCGCTCTTTTCCCGAACTTCCTGCCTCTCCTTGAGGCCTGACGTATTGATGAGTTTTCAGTGGAAAATAGAAGCGATCGAGGACGCGTGGAAGGACAGGGCGAGTTTGACACGCCACAGTTCCTCCACCTCCACCACCACCTCCACCCCAACCTCCACCTCCACCTCCACCACCACCACCACCTCCACCTCCACCCATGAAATACAAGCTCATGGGCCACGGAAACATCTATAACTACTCTGCCAGAAAATTGTTGACTTCACCCAACTTTCGAGAAAACGACCTAATAGGTTTCATGGCGAAATAACTCTTTCACGGGATAGTTTTTGAAAAAATATTCTTTAACCCTTAATATCCTGAGGTATCTTTCTGGAAGTCTGATTTTTACCTGCAACAGTTTTGAACCAAAACTGATAGCAGTTGGCTATCTTGATACTCCAACTATGGAGAGAAAATTTGTGTAAAAAAAGTAATAATAATAACATATTAATTAACAGAATTGTAAAACTGTAATAGGGCCTTTGAGTTACCTCCTACCCTCATTTCTCACCTTGTAGGCCAGTGGTCTTCAACCCGCGGCCTTGTATGTTTTTGTGGCCCGCCGAATGATTTTGTTTCCAAACAAATAGGAAAACATTGCAGCACTGAAGTTGGCCAATTGCTTCGGCCAAAAACGCCGAAAGTGAATCAAGTGTTAAAGTTAGCTATATCATTTCTGAACAAATTGCTAAGCAATCAAAGCCATTCACAGATGGTGAGTTTGTAAAGCAGTGTATGGAATCGGCAGCTGAAATCCTATGCCCAACACAAAAACATTTGTTTTCAAAGGTTAGTTTATCTGGGGTCACAGTTGCCAGAAGAATTGAGGAGCTATCTCAGGATATTCAAATCTCGCACTGATATTACAGATACAGCTCAGTTAGCCATTTATTTTTATTAGAGGAATCGATAACAATTTCTCTATTACCGAGGAAATGGCAGCACTATTTCCAATGAAGGGCACTACTAAAGGCACTGATATTTACAAGGCTTTGACTTCAACTTTAAACCGGTTTGGCCTAAATCTGGATAACTTGAAAGAAGAAATCTGCATGTTCATGGAGAGTAAAGGGAAGGCAGTTCACTACTTCAAAGATCCCAGTTGGATGGCTGATTTTGGGTACCTAACCGATATTTCAATCTCAATGACTTGAATATTAGGCTACAAGGGAAGAATGCTATGATACACAATCTCTTTGATCAAGTTGAGGCGTTTGAGAGGAAACTTAGTTTATGGAAGAATCAAGTACAACAGGGCGACTTCACACATTTTCCAACACTGTCACAATGTGAAGTTCAAAACAAAGAAAAATAGAGCGAAGCACTCTCCATGTTACAGCAAGATTTTAGCAACAGGTTTTTAGACTTCAAGCAAAATAAAACTATGATGAAGCTTTTTTGTGCTCCTTTCAGTGTTAACGTGGAAGACTATTCCGGAAATATACAAATGGAACTTATTGACTTTCAGTGCAATAGCGATTTACAGGAGAAATTTAAAAACTTTGGACTTCTGGAGTTTTACTCATTGTATGTTGAAGGTGATCAATTTCCAGCAATCAGATCTCATGCTCTGGCCACAGCATCTCTTTTTGGCAGCACTTACATCTGTGAGCAGCTATTTTCAAGAATGAAGAACGTGAAATCGAAACTGAGAAACCGTATTTCTGACACTCATTTAGAGAACTCTCTTCGAATTGCCACATCTGACATAAAACCTAATGATGACAGATTAGTAAAAGATAAACAATGTCAAATTTCTCACTAAACTACAAAAGTCACAAATTAGATGTTTTCAGTATAATTTTGAGTTTTATAGCATGTTTAAATAAATGTCAAGTACACCTATATTGTTTTCAATATTGATGTTTAATACAGTTATCAACAAATATAAAATGTTATAACAAATTCATGTAAATTATTTTAACCTGAGACAAAATTCACACACATACATATATATATGTATATGTATATACACGCTTAATCAATGCGGCCCTCCAAGTCCTCCATGACAATAATTTGGCCCTTAAATAATAAAAGGTTGAAGACCACTGTTGTAGGCTATTAGTTGGGGTTTTTCAGAAAAGGCAGCACACATTCCTCTATCAAGTGAATGTTCTTCACCTTATTCCTTGGTTCTGTACTTTACGGGAAATAGCAGATCCTAACATCCCACCAAGAATTTTTCCAAGTGTCCTTCTTTTACTCCATCAAAATTGGGTTTATGGACAGACATTTTGCTGACGCAGATAGCGCTAAGTTAGCCCTTAGAAAGATCCTTCTTGAGGTGACAGTTTGATGCCTTTGAGGTACCTTCTGCTCAAATATTCTCTAAATTTGAATTCAAAACTCCGAGAAAAAAACATTTTTTTCAAACAAGTGGGAAATTAAGGGTTAAATAGAAGGAAAAACATACATTAATATCGAAATTTTTTTGAGCTACTTATGCTACTTATTATGCCGTATTTTGACAATTTAAACTGAAAAACATATAATTTTGACTCCAGAAATCGCTTCGGCTAGGTGCTAATTTTCTTTAGGAAAAATCTTAGTTTTAAGAAAAAACATTAGTAGCCGAAGCGATTTCTGGAGTCAAAATTATATGTTTTTCAGTATAAATTGTCAAAATACGGCATAATAAGTAGCATAAGTAGCTCAAAAAATTTCGATATTAATGAATGTTTTTTCTTCTATTTAAAGTAGTAGGGTAAGGGCACCAGTCATTGGCCACTTAACAACGTTTATCTTCATACCCGCTTTATTTTTGATGGTATTTGTTTCTTTCCTGGTTTTTTAGGAAGCTTAACATCCAAATATTACGATACAATAACAATTTCAAACAAATAAAAGATCTAGTAAATATTTTTTTCAATTAGTTTCGTAAAATCCGTTTTCCACCAGTCATTGGCCGGGAGTTCCTAATATTGGCCACCTTGTCCCTAGTCATTGGCCACCCCGTTTTCATCGTTTTCTGCTCCACTGTGACGGAAAACTTTACAATTTTTTTTCCGGCAGGCAGGTGAGAAAGCCTTAAAGATCCACAGATCGAGTTGGATCTCGTAAGATACCTTGAAGGGTCCGCGTTTTCGAGGTTATGTGGGATCCCCCACTAAAAAAACACCTCCTTTTCTCCCACAAGAACTGACAAGAACAGAACGAAAAACTATTTAGAGTACGAAGACACGTTTTGGTTGAGGCTATTCATTGGAGAATTAACTAAAATTCATTTACCATTTCAAGATCTAAGAAGAATGGAACCAACCAAACGTATTTTCTTACGTTTCCCTGGAATCATTTTAGTGCCAGAAATAATAGCTTCTTGACTAAAAATTATTCATAGTAGATCTGGAGATCAATATAAGAGTGCTTATATAAATGGTTCATATTATGAATGATTATGATTCATATTAAGAACCATTTATATAAGCATTCTTGGTAGTTAAAACCATCTGGCCAATGATTGGGGTAGGAAAAATTCGCATCATTTCAGTCATTGGCCACCCGGCCAATAGTTTGTTAAAATTCCATGTCCTGGTGGCAGAAATTAACTAATAATTTACTAGTGACCATGTAAATACAAGAAAAAATACATCAAATTTGAAAATAACCACATCAAACCCTAAAGAATGAGTTGGGGTATGCTTATCGTTTTCATAAGAAACAGGTGTGATGATCATAATTCTTTGACCTTCACCACTTAAAATGAGTTTGGGCGTTTTATATAGGGCTTCACTGTAACTTTAAAGATCCCACTGCCTTCTAGAATAGAGACTTAAAATGAGGAAAACATTCAAAATGATCCAAGAGAGTGGTAAAAAACTAACTTGAAAAACTAGGTGGCCAATGACTGGGGGTGGCCAATGATTGGTGCCTTTACCCTAGTGAATTTTTGAAATCAAATGAGACCAACCAGAGCTATGTAGGACCAACCGTTCGCTCCCTATGAGAATTTACCTAAAGGTTGGTTTTACGAAAAATCAGAAACACGAGTGTGAATCGCAAAAGAGGTCCAATCTCCGTTGAAATTTTAGCTAACCAAAATGCGATTGCTGTTCGCTTCTTTGATTTGTGGTCAGTTTTGCCTCCTAAGCAACCAGCATTCAAATTTCCTAATGAAGGCTCCCGGAACCCCCTATTTCCTCGCATTGAGTGCGAAGCGTTTAGTTCTTCTAAATAAACTTCATTGTGAAGGTTAAATTGTCGAAATGATGCAGGCGAGTGATCTTTACAAAAAGAAGTGTCGCGAAAAATTCCTAGACCCCCAGCCAGAAGACAAATCGCTGGCAGAAAAATAATTCTTTTGTTTTTTTCCCCTCATTAATTTGGGTTCAAATAACGAGTGAATGAGACTGTTGTAGTTTTTGTAATATATATTTGTATTTTACGGCATAGTGACACATAATATGTCACTGGAGTCCTGGGTTCAGCAGGTGACATACTTGGATGTATAAATGTCACTTTGCCAAGAGAGCGATAGGTTAGGGAACTAACTTAGTTAGTGAACCTAAAACAGGTTTTTAGCGAATTTTCAAAAACTGGACTCTAAAGTTTCTACTATTCAAGGTTAAAAAAAAAGTTGTTCAAAATTTTCACTCGCGTTTAGTAATCAGTAATCAGTAATCTTTATTCAGTAAAAAGCCTGCAAGGCAATACAATCGTCAGTAGGTACATTCAATAAGATTAATAAATATCAAGGTTAAAAAACAAATTAGAGCACTAATCACAGTTAGTATTACAAATACTTGTCGAAATCGATAATACCAAAACTCGAAGCACCATACAACTCAGCATCAATTAGTATTGCCTTCAATTTTTTTTTTTTTTTTTTTTGAAAACTGCGACAGGCATTTTGCGCAGCACCACCGGAAGGAGGTTATAGAGCCTAAACCCCACTTGCAACGGGCTTCCTGACAACGATTTGGTGAGACGGACTGCTGGCGGACACAAATCATTTCGCCTCCGAGTGTAATAAGAGTGCGTGTCTGAGTGTTGGGGAATATGCTCAATGTTTTCCCGTACATTAGTGAGAGCGCTTACCACATAAAGAGCTGGCACAGTTAATGTCCCTAGTTCCCAAAAATAACCGCAGCAGCTCTGAGATGTCTTCAGGTGAAAGATGGTGCCTACTGCAGACTTCTGTGCTCTGAATGCTAACGTACTATGAGCAGAATTTCCCCATAACAGAACTTCATATGAGAGCCTGCTGAGTATACACGCGAAATACACTGTTCGAAGCACATGGTGCGAAACGACCCCAGACAAACGGCGTAGCATAAAATTTGACGACTTTTTTACGACGATTTTTTACCAGTTTGGGGGCCATTGCTTCAATATGCTTGGACCAAGACAACCGGGAATCGACGGTGATGCCGAGAAAATTCACTAAAGCGTCCAAGCGCCCGTTTAAGTTGAATTCCAGGAGTTGTGTTTTTTCTTCATTAAGCAGCAGGAAATTGGCCTAAAACCAATCGTGGACAACCCCTGAAGAGTCCATCAGGCCCGAATGAAGCGCAGATTGAGATGATCCCGTGACTTGGAGGGTAATGTCGTCAGCGTAAAGGAAAATATTTGTAGAGACATCATCAAACTGGCACGCTAGGTCATTAATAAATTTAACAAAAAGAGTTGGTCCCAGCTTAGATCCCTGCTTCACTCCACGGGGTATTGGAACAGCACCGGACATAATATGTCATAACATATGACATAACGTGGTCGTATTATGGCCATTGAAATGAACCACCTGGTGCCATCCCTTGAGGTAACTCTCGAAAAAAGTCCTCTCTTTAAGTCCCTCCTGAACAATTTTGGTTTCGTGACTGTCTGTCTGTCTGTCTGTCTGTCATGAAATCTACCTATTTAACGGGCATAACTATACGAAGTTATTGTCCAATTTCAATGAAATTTTTCGGGATTTTGCGGGTTGGCGAGTAGATGGTCCCCTATAAAAATCATCAAATCCGGACTGATAGTAGCGACAGCGCATGCGCAAACGTAAAATCCTTATAACAGCCATGATTTCTATATTTTTCATCAGAATTAGATGAGATATTCATAAATTGCGCGGGTTGACGAGATGGTCCACTATGAAGGTAGTGCAAGGTACTTGGAGATTGGTGTACAATCGGGTTATGGAAGCTATGTGCCACTCCCACTTGGCCGACTTTTTTATTCCAAGTAATTTATTTTATTCTCACTTTTCTGTAATGTGCTACTCCTTGTAAAGTGCGAAGAATATACGATTGAATGCTATAAAAATAAGTAGTGCTGTTAGTTGAAGCAGGTCTTGCAACCACACTTCCCAAGTTTCCTCCAGATCCAGCTGTGGGAATCGGAGTTAGAAATCGCCTGTTGAGAGGCTGAAATCGAGGCCCGCAGAGTTTGGGGAATATGGGACTGGAAGTCGGGCTTAACGCATTCAGGAGCTTATGGAAATTGGTGCAGCCCTTAGAGATGAAGAACGGGAGGGAGGAAGAGAAGGGGGAAGAGAAGGGGGAATCCCGAAAATTGCTTTAGATTTGCGAAGAGAGGGTGATCGGAGGGATGATGTGAAACGAGAAAGAGGGGGAAAAGCGGATGGAGGAGAACCAGCACGCCTATCGCCGTCTCTTCGCGTTTCCCCTCGTCCACTTCGGGATTCGATAACTTGTTAACGCAGGCAAGGTAGAATAGAAGGAGGATGAGGAGAGGAAGAGGAAGGAGGGAGGGAGGATATTTAATTACGGGGTGATTTCCCATCCTGGCTCGGGGGTTGACAGGGCTGGGAAATCTAATAGTTGGAATGAAACGGCGGCCAGTAAAAGGTATGAGATGCAGATAGCCTCCCTCCTCCCTCCCTCCCACCCTTCTGATATTCCTCCAAAGGGCGACGATAACTTCATTTATCTCCTGATGGAAGGGATGAACTAGAGGAACGTATTTGAAACATTATCGTTCCAACATCAACAACCTTTAATGGGATTCCCCCCATAAATACAAAATAATTCCGGTATGAAATTTTAAAAAATCGACCAAGTAGGTGAGGAACATAGCTTCCTTATATCCAAAACCCTACTATACAGGGTGTCTACACTTAAGATGGGCATAACTTTAGGGTTCGATTCTACAAGGTATTTCCAACAAAAAATACCTCCTTCCAATTTTCTTTTAACCCACTCAAAATTCCTTTTTTTTTTACTTTAAAGTTTTTTATCGCGTTTTCGACCTCACGGCACTGATATGGTCATAACTTCCTCATTTCTCCTGAAAATTCAAATCTAAGTACACTGTTAGAAAGAGTGTTAAATTCCCAAGCTACCTAGTGCAAAATCAAAATCTTTCAGCATTAAAATAATTTCTAAAAATCAAGTAAAAAAGCAAACTTTAAAATGTTTTCGAAACTTGACTTTCTTCGACCTAAGTTTTCACTCTAAATCCCTGCTCATTTCGATAGGCGCTCTTCGGAGAAAACATGCTCAAGTTTTCAGCTTTCCAACGGTCTATCAGTTTTTCTTTTTAACATTCAAATTGGAAGAGTAAATGACGTGTAAAGGTCAAAAAACGTAAGTTTTACAAGAAAATCGGGTATTTCAAGCGGTTTATGGTCCCCGTCGATCTCAAGACGGCTTAACGATTTTGGTATCATTTCCTATGTAATTTTTTACGCTGAATTCAATAGTGATACTTACAAATGATTCTGACGGCTTGAAAGTGGATTTTTCGAAGAAAACCTTCGTTTTTCGTACATAAATACGCATTATTCGTAGATATAGTCGTGAGCATAAAGTAACACCGTTCTACTCAATAAAAACACCGAATTTCTAGCTTATTGAAGTTTTTGTTAAGAAAGGTGTTACTTTATGCTCACTACCATATCTGCGAATAATGCCTATTTTGTGTACGAAAAACGAAGGTTTTCTTCGAAAAATCCACTTTCTAGAAGTCATCATTGAAGAGCATTTAAAAATCTATGATCTACGATACGCAACATGCAAATTCGAGTTCATCCGTTGAGAACTAAGCCTTTGCAGACGACTCAAGATTTTGTCACACACACACACACATTCACCTATGGGTTATTTTCGCGGATTGGATTCAGAATGGTCTAAAACGGATTAGAGTGTGGTTTTTTTTCTCTGTCGAGTGTTTTCCAAATTTACCCCAGATCAATCGCATAAGGACGCCCAAGTCTTATTGTGGGACGTCCTAAAAACTTACCAACAATCTAGGTGTCCTGGTTTCTACACAGACCAGAAGCATTTTCCTTTTTCTTCGGTAACCTGGTTATTAAAGACCAGAAACCATAAATATCAAAGATGGTTTCTACACAGAGTAGAACTAAACTCAATCTTCAATCAGTAAATTCATCAACTTCACGAGCTGGTTTCTATACCCTCTACAGACCGAGCGTCCATTTAATGAGGAATTTCACCATGTCGAAATTTCCTATTTTTGACCCCAAAATCGGATTCAGCACCTCTAAAAACCCCCTAAGGCAAACTTTCAGCCCAAACTTCCTAATTTACGAATAAACAAAACAGTGTAGAAAATACGAATGTTTAAAAAAACCGGGAAAATGACGTCATGCTGGAATAGTTCATTTATGGCCGCTTGAAGCGCTGAGATCGAGAAATCCATAGTCCCCAGATGCAAAATTTCATGAAAAAGTAAAGTTCGAAATCGAAAAACTGAAGAAAAAAAATAGAAAAAGCGAGATGGGGAAAATTAGGTTTCCTCTGTTTTTGTTTGATAACTTTTCTCTTAGAAAACACGATTTCGTCGTCCCAATGGGCAACACTGGGAGGAGACGGCGATCCGAACAGTCCAATCAGCGAGCGTTCCCGCTGCACGTTTGTTTTCCCAGTTAGTTTTGAAATTAAAAATTTTTATTGTCTCCCAAAAATAACAGGAGACTTATTTTCCGAAATCAGCCCGATTTTCATCTATCCCACACCATTAACTATTCAGGAAAAATGCAAACAGAAATCGGTGAAATTCCTCATTGGACACAAGTTTGAAGTTCCCTCCTAAACAGTGTATCGAAGCTATCCCAAACTTTTTTTTTCCTTGGTGTTGTCCGAATTGTGGAAAATTATGGCAACACTGCAGATAAGACGGTTATCTTGTACCTTCGAAATTGGCGGAGAAATGGACCCGAAAACGAAGCACTCGTTTCATGGTAAGTTTTAGTGATTTAATCCTTAACTTCTGAAAAATTTCTTATCGAATCTTGTTCCCAGGAATCTAATGGTGATTTTTCGCTAATAGTTTGAAAGATTCGGATTGTACTAACGTCATAGCAATGCAACTTGTGGCGTCCATTTAATTGGACGCCCGGTCAATCAGAGGGACGTCCAAAATATTGGACAAGTCAGGACTCAATCCCAAACGTTTTTCAAAACAATGGGGGATGCGCCTTGATTTTTTTTAGATTTTTAATCGAAAGTAGACTACATCCTGAGAGTTTTGGCACCAACCGCGACCTTCTAGCGTGAGTAGATCTGTTTCTATGATTTTCAAAGTTTCGACCGTTTATGACGTCACGCGCCCCTCCCGCCTGGGCAGGACCCCCCAGCCCACTGTGACGTCATAAACGGTCGAAACTTTAAAAATTCATAGGAAAAGATTTACTCACGCTAGAAGGGCGCGGTTGGTACCAAAATTCTCAGAATGAGGTCTACCTTAGATTAAAAATAACAATAAACCGTTTTTCCTACCCAGGCGCACACCCTATTATTGACACCAGCGAGATTTGGTTTTATTTCATTCTTTTAATTTAAATATCTTGATTCTTCACCCAAATTAATGTTGGAGTTAACTTTATAACCATCAAGCGTCAATGCTGAAAAGTTTTTGTTGGAAAAATAGCTGAGTACTTAGACTTTAAAAGACTACCTAGTTTTTAAAGTTGGTGAAGATGAATGTGATGATGTTCTTGCATTATCCACAATTAGAATTCTTATTAGGTGGTTATTGGCAGTATTTCTTTGAACCTATTCTGAAATTTGAGTCTAGTTACCCTCCCTTTCTTCCAGAAATTGTCAAAAATGTCAAAAGGATCACAACTGTGGAGGTCATTGCTGATGCTTTGCTGGCGGATAAAGTTTCAGAGTACAGCTTTGGAGGGGGAGATATTGATGAAGGCCTGAATTTGGACAATCTGGAGGTTGTCGACGTGGATCCACAAGGTAGCCTGTTGGAAAGGACGGTCTAGGCCATTAATCATTTCGTAGACTTGGCTAACGCCTGGATCCTGTACAGGCAAGACCAAATCGCCCTCAAAAAATAAAAGGAACGACATCCTCAGCTACTCAGATTTCAAAATGTTGGTGGCAGACCATTTTCTATCCATTTGCAACGACAAGGGGATTGTCGACGATGTGAGACCATCAACTCTTCGTTCTGGAACTCCAAGAAGTAGGGGGGAAGCAAGGCCTCGTACCTCATTGAAACTCGAGGCTATGCATCTTACAGCCTTTGATGAAATGAAGAATGCAGCACGATCCAAGTTACTAGATTGTAGGAAAAATATCAAATTTGTCTGTAAAAAATGTTTGAAGTAACTCTGTGAGACGAAAGTGAGTTACCATGAAAGGCTGTGACTTCAGCTTTTTCTGCTCTGAATTAGTCGGAAATTGGGTTGTTAACATTTAAAATTCATTTGAGCGTTCATTCTAAGTAAGAGATAAGATTGTCATTTGACTCATTTTCAATGTCATTTGATTGTCATGTTTTATCGAGATGGTATTTTAAAATTAGGGAAAAGTTTGTATTGTGATAATTTTTAGATCATTTTCCGATTTTTTGGTGTTTTTTACTTTCAAAAATCTGAAATTGACTGACCAAACTAAACTAAAAGCCAAGCCAAGTCGAGATCATATTAATTTTAAGTTTTTTAATCCTTCAATCAATCAAAATATGCAATTTTTTAAATTAATAACGACAAAATGCATTTACTAAACTGTGATTTTTTTCTTAGAATGGGGGGGTCGATAGAGTCCTGGTGTCCATTTAAATGGACATTCTGTAATTCCTATGCGAAATAAATTTTTTCCGAACTTTAATATTTTTTGAGTTATTTGAGCCCCAAAAAGCCAGAAAAACTTTAAAACTTTGAAAAAATATTATTACTGCAAGCTTGGGACTTTAGAGGGTACAGACCAGAACCAAAATATCTATTTATCCTTTCATTAAATTCACCTTTAGTAATATCAATCTAAGACAAAATAAACTCCATCCAGACAGTCTGACAAAAGTAAATGTTTCATTTGATAGTTTATTCCAAATTCATAGTTATTACAAATCATAACAGATATAGTAAGAGACAGCATGTGCTCAGAATGAAATTGACCCAGTCGCAGAATCAACATGTAGTTCTTCTTTGGGTTAAACTGAAAAACTGCCTCCAGCACATCTTGGAGACACTCTGGAAGGATATTCATTTCAGGCCGTTAGCCCTCGTTAGAGAGGTTAGTTATTGTGTAAGCACGCGAATTCAACCCCTCCCTCGGTTATAACCCTCTAGTAACCTCCCCTCCGCGACGAGTTCAAGTGGCTGAGAACCTCAAAGTGTGGCGTGAGTGGCCTCTCGAGTGAGCTCTACAAGAAAAAGCGCTTGTCTCTCCCCCCCCCCCCCCCCCCAGGGCATCACAGAAACCTCTGGTGGTTGACGTCACGCGATTACATCATTTCGTATTTTCGGGACCTGTCAAGCTCAACAATGCTTACACGCGTTTTCCTTGTTACAGTTAATTAATAGTAAACACGACTCCTGGAATTATCAAGGGTTGAGGAGAATACGAGCAGACAAATCAATTCAAACTGTACAAACTAGTGATGTAAACTCGTTTTAAAGCTATGAAAGATTGAAGCTTCACAAGCTTTGTATTCGTGCAGCAAGTCAAACAAAGTTGTGTCCTGGGTTAACATTTTCAATCAAATTTTGCTTTTCAGAGCTTCATGAGTGTGTGATTAACCCTTATATCGTTAATAGTTTGGGCAAATGTATTTAAATTTAAAGGATGAAACAGGACGATGAATCAAAAATCCACTCTAAGGATGGGATATCGACATCGATAATATCAAAACATCAATGTTTTACTCGTAACATCGATGTTTTACGCTCGATGTTTCAGTCCGATGATATCAATATGTCAAGGAGATGGTCGGATGGTTTGATAAATTTGACCTACTTACTAGGTACGGCATGGAAACTAAAAAAAAAAATCCAAACTCCAGACCAGAGAACTATATTGAATTTACTTGGAATCAGAAGAACACCTCATTTCTTTCATTCATCATTCTATATGTAGCCGCCCCCACAGATACTCTAGACCTATCCCGAGTAGGGATCTCCATGCCAAGCACCCTGGAAGAAGAGTGTGAGGACCCTGAGTTCTCCCTAGATACTTCTTCAATCGTCAGTCGGGTTCAGGACGAGCCAGTGAACTGACCGCAAGGAGAGTTTCGGCGTTCTAGAGCTATGTAATCGATTTATAATCCGTTTTGAACCAAGTTATTGTGGAATACAGTTGTTTCTTTACACGCGAGTGATCTACGATCCTGACAACCAACTGGAAGAAGAGGAAATACCGGAAAATGGAATAACAGCTATCCCATCTCCATCATATATAACAAGATAATTACAGGAAAACAATGGGAAAAACTCGCAATATAAAAGCATGGAACATGTTTTAGCCAAATTTAGCGCAGAAACATCAGTCGAAGGTAGGAATAATAGTTATTAATATATTTATATGATCCCTAGCAACATTACCAATCTAAAATGCATTGAAAAGCTCGGCGCTTCGAGAAGGAACAAGATAGGTGCTTTTCTCTGCCAAATAGAAATTTCAACGATATGCAAATGGGATAAATCTTGGCAACTTTTTCATCTTAAAATTACAAACTGTACTAAATACGTAGGTGCAAGACATGGAAAATAATGTTCTCTAGTGGTTAACAGAAATTCTGAAATACTTAATCATCAAAGGTTCAAACGCAAGAAATGCACCCATCTTATTGCAATAGCTGAAATGTGTATTTGCCCGTGACGATTCAAAACATCGTCCGATTCGGAGGAAAAATTAACGAGCCCCTTGAAGACTCCAGGATTCGAAGAATCTTCCCTCTCATCCACGCATGGCTAGCTCGAAAACACCACAGTACTTGATACAATCAATGATTCGAGATGAAATGTACCTATTGGTTTATTATTTTCAATAATAAGCCTTTGGAATCGAGCAAGAAAAAAAAAATTTTAACCCCCCCTCAAAATTTGATGTTTTACGTTTCAAGGTACGTAGAACACGAAAATCGAATAAAAAAATTTCCGTCCGTCCGCCGTACGCCGTACGCCGTACGCGGCACTTTTCTTAGCAACACTGGACCGATTTGGTTCAAATTTGGTATATGGGCTCCATTTGGGGTCTAGTTGTGCCGCGAAGCTTTTGGTTGATGTAGGTCACTTCTAAGGGGTGAAAATTAAGGGTTGAAATTTTCAAGAGTGCCCTAGCTCGAAAACTCTCGAAATAAAGGTATCATTTTTTCACCAATTTTAAATAGTATTGAATTTTTTAAAATTTTTGAGACCACCCGGAGCTCTGTAGGACAAACCGTTCGGTCCCTACGAGTACTTGAAGGTTTTCCTTCGATAAAACAGAATCATGAGTGTGAATCGCAAAAGAGGTCTAATCTCCATTCAAATTTTATCGGACTAAAATGCGATCGCTGTTCATTTCTTCGATTTGTATACAGTTTTGCCTTCTGCGTAACCAGTAATCAAATTTCCGTATGAAGCTTTCTATTTTTCCAATCGAGTGTGGAGCGTTTAGTTCTTTCTAATAAACTTGATTGTGAAGGTGTGAAGCCAGTATGGTGTGGTAGGTAGTACCTAGCTGGTAGGTAAAAAAAAGTTGGTAGGTAAAAAAAATGTTGGTGGGTAAAAAACGCTGCAAATCATTGCTCAAAGGCTTCTTCACTCTTCAGATCACTGATCAGCTGAGTGAGCTCCGAAGCCATTTTCAATCCTATTGAATGGAAGTGCTCTTCCAGGCGTCTCCAGCATTCGAGGAGATCTTCTTCACTCCTCAGATCACTGATCAGCTGAGTGAGCTCCGAAGCCATTTTCAATCCTATTGAATGGAAGTGCTCTTCCAGGTGTCTCCAGCATTCGAGGAGATCTTCTTCACTACTCAGATCACTGTTCAGCTGAGTGAGCTCCGAAGCCATTTTCAATCCTATTGAATGGAAGTGCTCTTCCAGGCGTCTCCAGCATTCGAAGAGATCTTCTTCACTACTCAGATCACTGTTCAGCTGAGTGAGCTCCGAAGCCATTTTCAATCCTATTGAATGGAAGTGCTCTTCCAGGCGTCTCCAGCATTCGAGGAGATCTTCTTCACTACTCAGATCACTGTTCAGCTGAGTGAGCTCCGAAGCCATTTTCAATCCTATTGAATGGAAGTGCTCTTCCAGGCGTCTCCAGCATTCGAGGAGATCTTCTTCACTCTTCAGATCACTGATCAGCTGAGTGAGCTCCGAAGCCATTTTCACTCCTATTGAATGGAAGTGCTCTTCCAGGCGTCTCCAGCATTCGAGGAGATCTTCTTCACTCTTCAGATCACTGATCAGCTGAGTGAGCTCCGAAGCCATTTTCAATCCTATTGAATAGAAGTGCTCTTCCAGGCGTCTCCAGCATTCGAGGAGATCTTCTTCACTCTTCAGATCACTGATCAGCTGAGTGAGCTCCGAAGCCATTTTCAATCCTATTGAATGGAAGTGCTCTTCCAGGCGTCTCCAGCATTCGAGGAGATCTTCTTCACTCCTCAGATCACTGTTCAGCTGAGTGAGCTCCACAGCCATTTTCAATCGTATTGAATGGAAGTGCTCTTCCAGGCGTCTCCAGCATTCGAGGAGATCTTCTTCACTCCTCAGATCACTGATCAGCTGAGTGAGCTCCGAAGCCATTTTCAATCCTGTTGAACGCAGGAAGCTGAAATTTGAGAGGGAAGGTCAAGGGAGAATACAGATGGTGGTAGGTGCTATTGATGGAGAACCAGTGATCTATAAAGAAGGGTGATCTATACAGAAAAATAATAAACCTTTGAGCAATGATTTGCAGCGTTTTTTCTTAACCGTTTCGTTTTTTTGCATCAGATTAATACGATATGCACTGTCGAGTTGTTGCATTATATTTTGACGACTCAGTATACGCAAATATACCAGATCACTTATGCCGTCTTTAACTCTAGCCTCATTTCGGTTGTTAGAACAAAGTAGGCAAGCAAAGCAAAATAATTTGTTAGTCACTTTACACCCACAAAGCCAATCTACCTTCTCATAATATTCGATTTTAAACTTACGGTACGAATCTGCACGATTTTTAAATTTCAACGTCTGCTGGAGTCCAGGTAGAGACGGCAAGGGGCGGCCAGTTTCTCGAATGTCGCACTTTTCCACAACCGATAAACGTGAATAGTTTAATGTAATGCACCAAATTTTTGTATGAAGCACGAAACTTTTTAGCTAAAGAACAAATGCGTCTGGTTTATTATGGTTTGGCTTACACTATTATCAAGTATGGAATTATTTTATGGGGGGAGCTTGTAAATCGTATGTAAGTAAAGTTCAATGTTTGCAAAATCAGTTGATTAAAGTTATTCTTAATAAATCTTCTAGATATCCATCTTCTAAGCTTTTTAAATATTTTGAGGTTAAAACCATCAAACAAATGTTCCTATTTCATTCCGGTTTTCATGTCTATATCACTGGTATCAGTGAAGAGCACTTGTCTATGTCCACAAGAACAAGAAATTTTCTAAATTCAGGTATCGTACTGCCGAGAGTGAATATGGAGTTTTATAGGAGGAACGCGTACGTTCGTACACTTAAATTTTTTTTTTTTACAATAATAATAATTTGTCATTATTTCATAATTTAGCTAGTTTTAGAAAAATGTAAAATTCATACATGAAAGTAGTATAGTTTCTCTTCTTTTAAGTGGATTTAATATTCATATTTGAGTTAATTTCGAATTCATTTTTTTAGTATTTTTGGTTCATTTTTGATTGCATTTCTCCTTCGGACCTAATTTTGTACGGCTGAGCCTGATTTTTGTGACCACCGGATGCCACAAGTTCTTAGGAACTTATTTTCTGGTGGGCTTCGATTTCTTTTCTTTTTCATTTATAAATAATCCTTTGTCGTATTTTCAAGTACGACAGAGTGCTGTCACAATTATTTTAATTTTTCAACAAATTTTTGTAAATTGTATTATTTAGATGCCAATAAATAAATTTAAAAAATTGTTCATCGTACCTTCAACACTCCTAAATAATCACAGTGAACCTAAATAATCACTTTGAACAAAACGGTGGACTGAAAACGAAAAATGGAAATCCCTCATCAGTTTTGTTCGACTCTGTGTTTACTTATTACTCGATCAGAAAACCCAGATTGCAGAGCTCTCTGACGGGGGCGCATCAATTCACTTTTGCGCCCCAAATCACATTTCATGCTCTCTGGTTGGTCAATCTCACGTGCCTGCCTCCCTCGAAACACGTCACCATGACGTCACCCTCCCCAAAAACTGGAACTAGTGATAAATTGAGACAGTGTTGTGTTACCTGTACTTTAGAGCATAGCCACTGGGATGTCGACTCTACAAATTGTTTAAATAAATTTTGAAAGTAGATCAAGTATATGGACTCCTTACATGCTCAGTTGTCATGTTATTAATATTTAATAAATAAAATATCCTTGAAAAAAAAGCTCGATTCCGAAAGTTTATCATTGAAAATAATAAAACAAAACCACGAGAAATGCCCGAGAAGTATACTTACCCTGGAAAAGCTGTTAATGTCGCCATCGAATCGTCGGTCTTTGTAAAGGATCTCTTTATAAAATCTAATTTTCAAGTAGATTACCTCAATCCTCAAAAGAATTACTCGACGTCTAGGGTTTTTCTTTATTGAGCCAGCGGATTTGCATTAAGTCTGGCTGTAAGACAGAAGTTCTCCCAGACATCTCTCCCGGGGGCCTCTCCTGACCTTCTTTTCCGACGAAGGAGTGGGGAAAGTGGTGTCTAGAAGAGGCGCACAAAACGACATAAGAACCAGAGGTTTTAACAAAAAGGAACTGAGGATTTTTCATGTTCAATAATGAACTATTGGAATCGATCAAGAAAAATGTTTTTAACCTCTCCTCAAAATTTGTTGGTTTATGTTTCAAGGTACGTAGAATCCAAAAATGTAATGAAAATTTTGCCGTTCCTACTCAGTACTTTAATGAAATTTGGTATATATGCTCCATTTGGGGTTTAGTTGTGCCCCGAAGCTTTTGGTTGATGTCAGTCTCTTCTAAAGGTTGAAAAATAAGGGCTGAAATTTGGAAAACGCCCTAGCTCAACACTTTGGAAATAAAGGTATTAAATTTTTAGAATCGAATGAGACCACCCAGAGCTCTGTAGGACCAACTGATCACTTACTACAAGAACTTAAGGGTTGGACTTACGATAAATCAGAAACACGAGTGTGAATCGCAAAAGAATAATTTGCGATATAATGAACGAGAACACAACGATGGAGTTTTTAGAGTAGCATCAATAACATGATGTAACATGCACATCACATATTCAGGACTCTTGGTGGTAATCACGAGAGCATGTCTTTGGTAACTATACGCAGCAAATGAAAAATGGCCCCATTCAAATTTCTCCGTGTCTGGTACTGAAGCAAAAAAACATGGTTACGGAAAAACCACATTAAATCCTAAAAACAAAACAATCAACTTCGATTTCCAAGTCTTGGTGAGTTGTTGAGAAATTGGAGCACCTAATTTTGCCCCCCACCCCCACCCCTCCAATGAATATCTGATGAAATCAGGCCTCGTATTATAAAGAAACGTGAAAATATCCGCTTGTAGTGTCTGATACTGGTGCCATCACCCTACCAGGACGATGGATGGTAGGGGAAAGTGCTACTCTACGAGCAAGTGATAAAGCCATTAGGTATGGATTTACGGCTTTATCATATGTACCAAAAATAGCAACGTGAAAATCATGCGAACGGTGAAGAACAAAATAATCAGGAGCCTAGTTAATGCCCCCTGGTACACTCGAACAAATGACCTCCACCGCGACCTCAAAGTTGAGATGGTGAATGACGTCATAAAAAGAAGAGTTGTGGACCACGAAACTCGGCTCCACAAACATCCAAACGTCGAAGTATTGAATCTGCTGGACAACAGCGTGGACGTACGACGATTGAAGAGGACCAAGCCCTAGGACCTTGTCACCAATCACTAGAAGAGAAGTGTGGTGTGATGTGGAAGTAGGTACATATTAAGGAGGAATTGATAGATGTATTGTAAACCTACAGCTGTAATAATAAACAGATTTTTTTTTAAATGATGGTAAGGGTCTTCAAAGACCTGGATGCTACAGCGTCGACATTGCTTCGAATGAAGCTGGAAATGGAGATCCGAACAGTTTCAACAATCTGATCGTCGAGGATGAAAAACGAGGATTAAAAACCGGTACAAATGATTGTACCGCTGATGATGTTGACATAAATGTGATGATGGATCAAGATATATTGATGGCTGAAAATGATAACACCTCGACTCCAGTAATCATCAGAGAAGACAGCATGACTACTCCTGCAAATTCGAGATGACAAATCGTCAGACGACGCTCCAAGAGCAAAGCATAAAGGTCTACCAAAAAACGCTGCAAATTATTACACAATGGTTTATTATTTTTCTATATTGATCACTCGTCTGCAAAGCCACCAACCATCCAACATGAAGAAAAACATTGATCGCATTTCGGTCAGCTATAATTTGAACGGAGATTAGGCCTCTTTTGCGATTCACACTCGTGTTTCTGATTTATCGTACGTCCAACCTTTAAATTCTCGTAGGGAGCGAACGGTTTGTCCTACAAAGCTCCGCGTGGTCTCAAAAAATTCTAAAAATTCTATAGAATCTTAAATTGAAGGAAAAACGAAACCTTTATAACAAAATTTTTTGAGTTAGGGCGTTAACCAAATCATTAGCCAAAATCTTCGGGGCACAACTAGACCCCAAATGGAGCATATATACCAAATTTCATCAAAATCGGTCAATACTAAGTGGCAAAAGTACCGCGTACGGCGGACGGCGGACAGTCGGCCAAATTTTTATTCGATTTTTGGATTCTACGTTCTACCTTGAAACGTAAACCATCAAATTTTGAGGGGGTGTTAAAAAAATTTTTTTCTTTGTCGATTCCAAAGGTTCATTATTGAAAATAATGAACCAAAAAGGGAAACATACCATCTCAGAAGAACAGCAAAAGAACAAATCCTCTTCTATATTCAATGTGCCTAGAGATCCTTGTGGAACAAAATTAATCAAACTCAAACCAGTGAAATCTGCTTTAAACAAAAGTGTAAACTTTGCATAAACACACTACACTTTATGTGTGAAGCTTGCCAGGTGGGTATCCAACAGCATTGTTTTCATAATTTTGCGACGGTCATCCACAATAATAAGATAAGGAAGACGGCGAGATTGACCGGTCGCAAAAGTCCAGCGAGAGTGGGGCACTTATCGGAGGATTGTCACCTCGTCCCTGGCTTGAATCAGTTCACCTCGTGAAGGTACTGTAGCAACTGCCCCCGGATGGTCCATCTGATAAATACGTATTGATACACTTAATCAAGCAGGAGACACAACCTTTTTGGGCCCGAAGAAAGAAGACTCCAGTTGACCACGTGAGTAAGCGAGAGGAGAGATGGTGCACCCAAATTTATTTTATTAGTATAATTTTTCCAAAACCATAATATGGTTAAAAAATGGAAAAAAAATAAATGTATATCTTGCCCTATTAAATATCATTTAATAGGGCAAAAAAAAGAAAGAAAAACAGAAAAAAAGAAAAGAAAAGAAATACATTAAAAAAAAAACAAAAAAAATAAAAATAAATGATGTAGAAATACAAATAAATAATGATAAATAAAAAAAAACAACTACTACTACATAAACGAAAACTACGATTTCTACTTCATAAATGATGTAGAAATACATTTATTTATTTTTTTCCATCAGAATTTGTAATCATTGTCTTTTTTTTCCATTTTTGTTCAATTTCTTTATTTTGCAATTCAACCGATCGCAATTTTCATAAAATGAATAATCTTTGATTTTTGAATTTTGATGTTTGATTTCTTCTCCTTTGATTCTTTATTATCATGTCTATACCTAGTCTCAAGCTAATTACCACAAGAGTAATGAGGAAATAAAACATTATGTTTCGTGACAACCTTACAGCTGCGATTTCATTAAATCCCAAAGTCCCCTGTAGAGGATCACACCATACCCCAAGACCACCACCACACCACCATATTCGCCATATTTTTTAACCAAGACTAAAAAAAATTCAAATTCCATCCGTTTTTTACCTTTTTGAGTCTCTTAGAGTAGAAATTGGTGAAATTTTTGAATAAAAAATGTCCATGGGAGCAATGGGGATTGGAGGGTTGTGTGTTCACGATGTACATGTATGTTATAGAAAAACCACTTCTTCGCCATATTGATGGTGTGCGGTAAGTATTAAATATTCAAACCTTGTAAGAATCTTTGAACCTGAGAGTTTGGGAATGTTACTACTGGTTCGAATCTGGAGAGATGGAGACGGTGGTCCTTCGCACGGAAAGTTCCAATTCATTTTGGACGGAGAGATTCAATTTGCGTTCTCAATCAAAGCGAAATGTCCGTCGGCCGAAATCAATAAGTCACTAATATCTCCCGGATGGGTTTCGGAGGTTGAGAGACCGCTTTGTTCAGTTAGGTGGGTTAGCGCCAGAGCGAAATAACCATCCAGGGATGATCCCTCGTAGATATACGATCTCTAACAAAGGGGCTATGAGCCAGCGGGGCGATGGAATTGGACCAGGGGGCGATAGGAGGGTCTGCCTATTCCAGAGGGGAGGCGGTAGTAAAAGAGATTCGATGACATAAAACGAACTACTTCAAAGCGAGTTGAGAGAGTTGAATTCATTCAGCACGTGAGACTTGATGATATTCATCCCCATCTCCACCAACGACTGTCGTTAATTCGGTTTCCCGGATACCGTCGGTTGAAACGATTGTATTCCAGGTTTGCAACGCAGACTCGTGTGCAATTGACAAGGCCTTCTGTTATTCGCTAATTTATGAGAGATACAAGAATCTGTGCGGTGCATCGTACACTTAATTTCAACAAAAAGCGCAACAGGGATCATTCATGACGTCCCAAATCAACAGACACTAAAGGCAATCCCAGGATGCATGTAGTTTTGCTGTTTCCGTACTGCAGATCAGTTTCCCTGCTGATCCTTGAAGCTCACAATCACACCTATAATTTGAATCATGTTGAAGTGAACGTACCGAATATGAGCTACGTGTCACACACACTTGGTAGAACACCCTCTCATCACCTAACTATACGATGTCTCTCATATTTGGTACTTGGCAGATCAGACGATCTCCTACCCTACTTGGCTACACCCACTTGGCGAAGTTATTCTTTTATTTCCTTATATTTGGTAGGGAAACTTACCTTCTTGAACATTCATAAACACATTTGATGGGGCAGGTTTGGCAAGAATAACCCCTTATGACTCCCCCTCCCCCTTCCGGTTATCGGAACCCCCACCTCCACCCCCATATAGCATCTCATTTTAAAGATACTCATTAGAAAGTTACTAGGGAAATTACGTAAATACGGACCGTTCTTCCCGAAACCTGTAACCACGTTTTTCAATATATTTTCACTCATTTTCAACACTTTCAACAAAGCAAAATTAAGTCCGTGTGTAACGCGACAACCAGGGATACAGGTACAACAAATTTCAAAAGCAATGCAAATTATTACACAAAGGTTTATAATTTTTCTATAGCATTTCCAAGCCAAATGAAACCTTTTCCAAGTCAAATGAAACCTTTTCCAAACCAAATGAAACCTTTTCCAAACCAAATGAAACCTTTTCCAAACCAAATGAAACCTTTTCCAAACCAAATGAAACCTTTTCCAAGTCAAATGAAACCTTTTCCAAGTCAAATGAAACCTTTTCTACACCAAATGAAACCTTTTCCAAACCAAATGAAATCTTTTCCAAACCAAATGAAACTTTTTCCAAATCAAATGAAACCTATTGAGAAAATGAGTGAAATTAGGTACCTAGATAGGTAGATACTCTGCGAATTTCAGATCGATGCAATTGTGCCTATCGTACAAAGAAGTTGCCAAAATTAAAATTCAATGAATTTTAGACATAGGATTATCGAAGTAGATCTCACCTTCGTAGAATAGGAAACAAGTAAGTTTGAGAAATTTCTGACAGTTGAATGTGAGTGGGTACCTACCTACTCGCCATGCCCACACGGTGAAACCGATAATGAAGGGGAGTTACCAATACTTACATTGACTGAATTTCTGAAATTTTGTACTATATTATTCATCTACGATTGTTTACTTTACAAAAATACAATATGTTTGGAAAAAGTTTCATTTGATTTGGAAAAAGTTTCATTTGGTTTGGAAAAAGTTTCATTTGGTTTGGAAAAGGTTTCATTTGGTTTGGAAAAAGTTTCATTTGGTTTGGAAAAAGTTTCATTTGGTTTGGAAAAAGTTTCATTTGGTTTGGAAAAGGTTTCATTTGGTTTGGAAAAAGTTTCATTTGGTTTGGAAAAGGTTTCATTTGGTTTGGAAAAAGTTTCATTTGGTTTGGAAAAAGTTTCATTTGATTTGGAAAAAGTTTCATTTGGTTTGGAAAAAGTTTCATTTGGTTTGGAAAAGGTTTCATTTGGTTTGGAAAAGGTTTCATTTGACCAGGAAAAGGTTTCATTTGACTTGGAAAAGGTTTCATTTGGCTTGGAAATGCTATATAGATCACTCGTCTGCAAAGAACACGTCTTTGCCATTGTTACCACTAACCAACTTGAAGAAAAACATCGATCGCATTTTGGTCAGTTACAATTTGAACGGAGATTAGGCCTCTTTTGCGATTCACACTCGTGTATCTGATTTATCGTAAGTCCAATCCTTAAGTTCTCAAATAAACATAGGGATCGAACAAAATCAAAATTATCTTAAATTTATGGAAAAACCATAAATCAACCAAAAGCTTCGGGGCACAACTAGACCTCATATGGAGCCCACATACCAAATTTGATCAAAATCATTCAAGGCTATCTGCGGCCTACGGTTGACGGCGGACGGGCGACCAAATTTGTATTCGATTTTTGGATTCTACTACCTTGAAATGTAAACCAACAAATTTTGAGGGGGGGGGGGGTTAACAATTTTTTTTCTTGGTGATTCCAAAGGTTTATTATTGAAAATAATAAACCAAAAGAATCAGACATAATTCAAGGTTTTCAGAGGTACAAAAAAATTGTACCATGACAAACCGAAAAGATTATCGCCTCCTTCTCCCCTTTGGTGGTTTCGAATCGGTCAAAAATGGTAATAACCAAACGTGTTACGTTTGCTTACGTTACCTTCCAACGCTATGAACAAAACAAAATTTACATTGAAGTGTAAAACATCATTTTTTTATGACTTCTGTTAGTCTAACAGATTTTTCTTAGACCCATATCTAGTCGAATAATAACCGAAATTTGGTTTTCATGTCAGTTTTTGTTCATTTAAGCGCCTATTTTCGGATCTTTACTGGGATTACTTTTCGAGGGTGGGTTGAAAAATGTAAAAAATTAGAGATAAAACATTTTTTAGAGTCTGCCAAGTGGGTGCGGCATATAGCTTCCGCGTATCCATAACCCAAAACATCAATCTCTAAGCACCTTGCACTACCCTCATAGGGGACTATCTAACCCACACAAATTCTGAAAATGTCATCAAATTCAGATGAAAAATGCAGAAGTTACAAGGAATTCACGTTTGCGCATAACAGTCCAGGGGTGATGATTTTCATATAGAATCATCTACTCGCCATCCCGCAAAATCCCTGAAAAATATTCATCGAAATCGAACAATAACTTCGTTTAGTTTGCCCGTTACAAGGATTTCATGACAGACACACAGACTGACAAACACGGAACCAAAATTATTCGGAAAGTCCTAAAACGTAAAACGCGCGTGTAAATTTTGAATATGAAGAACATTTTTTTTCATTGCTTCCGCTTTCATGGTAGACTCGGAAGCAATAGTTGCAGAATCGATTCCGGAAGTATTCCTTATTGGCTTCACCCTGAGTTTCCACGTTTTTAATGCGAGGAGGCTACATTGCCCACCAAACTAGGCGGATTTTTGTTGTTGTTTATAACTCACGATCATGTTTCGATCAATTGTCTACACCTGGCCAGAAACATAAACAGAAATTCATCAAATTTGCACAAATTCTCATCAAAATCACACAAAGGATGGAGACGAACAAACAGACACGAAACCAACGCTGTTCGAACAGCTCTGAATAGAATCTGCTTTTTGGACCAGCTGATAGAAAAATATGGGAGTATTGTTTGATTTTTCGAAAATTCGTTCATTTTCCAATACTGCATGAATGGAGTTTTCGTTGATATTTCATCATTTGTATTGATATTGAACGATTTCGTAGGAAGTTTGGGTGGAATAGCGAACCCGTTAGACGTACCTATTCCAGTTATAAGATTTCATGACAGACACACAGACAGACAGTTACGGGACCAACATTATTCAGGAAGTCTTAACATGTAAAACGCGCGTGAAATTTTGATTTTGGAGGAATTATTTTGTCAGCTTTGAAAAGTGAAAATGTTGCTTTTGCTACCTTGGTGGACTCAGAAGTAAACCCGTCATCTATGATCAAGGGAGAAATCATTTCAACTCTGAGTGTTGAAAAAGACGTACGTTTTTCGACGCAGAATATCAAATTTTCGATCATTCTTCCTCTATAAACGAGTGGGCTAAATTTCCTTACATAATATGTAAGGAAAATGTATTATAGTTTGTTTATAATTTGGCACCAAGTGCCAAGTTATTATTTAAAAAATAATAAAAATCGAATAAAATATCAAATTTTCGATCATTCTTCCTCTACAAACGAGTGGGCTCAATTTCCTTACATTATGTTACATTATATTTTGTTTATAATTTGGCACCAAGTGCCAAGTTATTATTTAAAAAATAATAAAAATCAAATAAAATATTCAGATGTTGAGTTTCCACGAGAAAAAGGAGTGTAAGCGCTCCGTCTACTAGTGGAGGATAAGTGCTGTAGTGGCTTTATAAAGTCACAGGCGGGAGACCCTTGAGTGGAGCACAATCTGGTGGCAACTGCTGTCTTCCACGCGACTTTGGTCGCTCTCTCCGCACGGTATTCCATTTTTTCCGTCCCGCTCAGCCTCGTAATATGATAAAATGTGCACATCCTCCCCTCTCCTCTCCTCTCTTTCACCAACCTAACAGCATTTTCAATAACAGCACACCGAGAGTTGCGGGGGCCTCTCAGGAAATGGAAAAATGATTGTCCAGCCTGCGCCCCACCAGCTTCGATATGAAAATAGAGAAGCCCCTAATACTCTCCGGACGCCCCCGTCCTTCGATCGACGACCACTTTCTAGACTCGGTGCGTTTAGAGAACCCACAGGATCGGAAATAAGAGAAAAAATCACGAAATGCACCTACATTACCCAGTGATGGGCACCAGGGGTAATCCAAGAAGGAAGAGAATTTATGGGAAACACGAAAGATCCACCAATTAATTTATTCTCGGTAAAAATTTTGAATTTTTGTCATTTTTCAACTTTCAAACTATACCTAGATGAATTTAAAAAAAAATTCCTAGGCTTCCACTGGATTGGTGTAACACACTTCCAATGAGAGCATAAAATATACTCGTAGTAGTGAGTAGTGAGTAGGCGATTACCAGTGGCGTCAGGTGAGAATATTCCTCAGACAAACACATTGAGCAGTCTTAGAGGGATAAACAATAATGAAAAACGCAGCAAATTATTACACAAAGGTTTATTATTTTTCTGTATAGATCAAGCGCCAGCAAGAAGACAGCTTTGCTATTGTCACTACCTACCAACCATGTTTTCGCTTCATAATCGAGTTTATTTAGATGAAATAAACGCTTTACATTCCATTCAAAGAAATAAAGAATTCCTTCATTAAACTTCATTACTGGTTGCTAAGGAAGCGTAACCCATGGCTTAGTATCCATCGCTCATCTTTAGGGATAGCATATCGATGTACAGATTGAATCTTCAATCAAATCTTCAATGAGATATCGATACCTACGATAGATCGGAAAAAATACGGGAAAATATCGGGAAAAAAATCTCGATATTTCGATATTTCGGAAGATTGACTTCGAAAAACCTGTTGAAGTAAGTAGGTGAATTAAAACGTTTTAAAAATATAAAAAATTAATTTAGGAAGACATTTATCGACATATCGGAAGATGTACTTGGAAGAACTTGAAGAAGTAAGTAGGTAGGTTAATTGAAACGTTTCTAACATCATTTTGGAAGAAATATATCGATATATTCGTCATATCGGAAGATCTATTTGGAAAAACCGGGTGAAAGAAGTATCAACCTACTTTCAAAAGTTACTGGATATGAATTATCGAAATTCATTTTTTAAAAACGAAAAATAAGTGCGAAAATGTCATTGAAATGTTAAATTAATTTTTAAATTGACAGGGGTAGGTATACTGTAGACAATCATGATCCTTCAAAATTGAAAATAATTGTTGTGTAAACCAGCTTCACTTCGCATAGTTGGTAGTTTTAATATAGACTAGCCTCCATCAATTTTGGTTCAAGTCAAGTAAATGAGCCTTGAGAGCCACTGTAGGTGTAAATTATGTACACAATAATGTCTGAGCTGAAGTCAACAGTCTGAAATCTACCCATCACGTTGGTACCTACAAAATTTGGAATAAAATTACTTGTTGTTATTACGGGTACAGGCCGTATTTTTAGTAGGGCAAACAGTGTATGCTATGTTTGCCTGGAGGAGGTTTGACTGGTGATTTTTCAAATCTTGAACTGGTCGGTCGGTTTAAAAAAATTCCCTCAATTATTGTGAAATAATTTTATTCTATAGGTCGACTTTCATAGTTACAGTTGAGAACGGCAAAGACAATGGTGGGATGAGATTGATTGCGGGCCAGCGGCAAAAAGAGAAGAGGCGAACGGTAAGGAGGGAGGGGGTAGAGGCAAATTGAAAATTTCATAATGGCTTAGGAGGTGGTTATTACAGTAAATAGCCGAGGGGTAATTCGCACTAAATAATGCAGAGGGTTGAGGCCGGCACTCCCCTCAGGAAAGACATCCGCGCTTGTCCATTCCTCCTGCCTTCCCTCTCTCGCCGCCTCTCGTATGTACATCTCAAAGCTGGTTCGCTCGGTGGGATGTGGAGTCGAGAGTTGATATTTCAAGAGTTGATATCACGAGATAATTTCACCGTCTGGACACAACTTCACTACTATTAGTGGAACATTTCTGGGGTAAATGAGTTCATGAGTAACTGTTCTGATCAGCTACTTCAAATCACCCGCCTCATAAGAAGAAACTACAACACTGACTTGTAAAACTGGCTAAAATCCCACAATCACTGACTAGATAGGGCACCAATATCAGACACTACAAGATGATTCTTCTTTATACTGCAAGGCGTGATTTAGGTGTTCCAACTTCTCATCAACTCACCAAGACTTGTAAATCGAAGGATTGTTTTGTTTTTAGGATTTAATACGGTTTTTCCAAAACCATGTTTTTGCATCAGTATCAGACACGGAGAAATTTGAATGGCGCCAGTACCAGACGCCCTTCAGGTCCACAATCAGACCTGGAGAATTTGAATGGCGCCAGTATCAGACATCCTTCAGGCCTAGAATCAGACATGGAGAAATATGGATGGTTCGAGTATCAGACACCAGAAAAATTTGAATGGTGCCAGTATCAGACACCCTTCAGGTCCAGATTCAGACATGGAAGAGTATGAATAGTGCCAGTATCAGACCTGGAGAAATTTGAATGGCGCCAGTATCAGACACCCTTCAGGTCCAGAATCAGACTCGAAGAAATTTGAATGGCGCCAGTATCGGACGCCATTCAGGCCTTGAATCAGACACTTCAATTTGACTCCAAAAAAAACTCTTTTATTTTGAGTAAATTTTTATTTAACTAAGTACAGACGCTTTTCGTATATAATTAGAAAAAAATCATCACATAAATTCCAACGTTAAGGTAACTAAAAACAATCTTTTATTTCAAACGCCCTGACAAAAAAATGTCTTTGTTATGATCTGCCAATAGGAATGGAATAATCGTACTTCATAATACATAACATCCCAATCCGTCCCCGGCCTTAGACAACGGTACAAAAGGCAATACTATCACACCTAAATTCCTGTATACAGTCGCGATTTAGAAGAAATAACGGTATTAAAAATATTGGTAATCGAACCAAAGCAAAGTACCAGTATTAGACATTGTTGGATACCAATATCAGACACCTGTCTGATACTGGGTTTTATTATTGGGGGTGGCTTTGTAAGTTACAGGAGTGAGTTTCAAGTCTTTAACATTAAAAATAAATGAGAAAAACCAAAAAATTCCGATCGGTCGAAATTACCAGTATCAGACACCCCCTTTCTGATACTGAAAATGGCCTCATTTGGAATCCAGTATCAGACACCCTCGGAATTCGGTCATAATATTGACATTCCGAACAGAACTTCGCAATTTATCAATACTTCAGGACACTAATATGAAAATAAAGCGAAAAAAATGTAGTGGGGACGGAAGAATCAGGCAAATATAACAGGAGAAAGCAGATCACTTCTTGCCACATTGCTAAACTCGCCGATGGATAACTGATGTGAAAGTGCCCTACGATAACCGTCTCCAAAACTGCAATAATCCTATCTGAGCTCATAGTTTCACAACTATCCACTAGAATGATCTGCTTACACCAAATGCCCCATGGAAAAGGCCTCAAAACCGTTAGGAACTCTTATTTCGTGGATTTGAAGTTGCAAATGTCTGATACTGGAGCAGTGTCTCAAACTAGTGCCTTCACCCGATGCAGTTATCCTCTATTCTGTTTTGTTTACTCATGTTAATGTTCGTGAAATTTCACGTAGAATCCGAATCTGCAATACAAAATGGGGAGTCTCATTTAAAAAAACGAAGTTGGTGCGCGTTGCGCACAATTGCGCACCGTGGTCATATTTGCGATCCTTGGGAAAAATCATGAAGTTTCAAAAAAAATTCTTTTTTACCACTACCTGGACGATTTTAGCAGGGGGGGAGGGCGTTTTCGGGGACACCTTGTATGTTCTTGAAAATAGTGTGCGAATAAGGCAGTGTATCACATACAATTATTAAGAATAAAGCTCGATCATGAAGATAAGTTATTGGTTTTTTCATTTAATTTTCCTTTTTATAGTTTTTAACGGTGTTTTTCAAGCATATTCTGCATACTTTACCGCATAAAATGGGTTTTTGGAGCACATCTGTCGAGCATATTGTTCTGTCCGTACTGGCCACCAACTCTACAGGGTGTCCCATATGTTATCCACCAAACTTTGGTAGTCGATTCTACAACTAATTTGCAACAAAGTGTCTCCTAGCAATTTTCTTTTAACCCCCTTAAAATCCGACTTTTTTGACTTTTAAGATTTTTTTCGTGTTTTCGACCTTACACCATTCAAACGGTCGTAACTCCCTTAAATTACTCAAAAATTAAAAATAAGGATATCGATGGAAAGAGCGTAAAATTTCTCAATACATGGGCCGTTGGCCAGTCGAGAAAAACAAAATGCTAGAGTACTATTTTTACCTCAAACTTGAAAAATAGTCAATTTCTGTTTTTGGTGAAAATGTTGATGATTTTTACTCATTGAAACAAGGTATTTGCCAGAGCAGCTCAAAAACTTAAAAACTGCTCCATTTCATCATCTTTCCAACGGTTACCCAATTTTTAGTTTTATTGTGGAATTTGAGGGAGAAAATGGTGTTTCAATGCGAAAAAACGTGTATTTTTTCCATCGAAATCGACGGTTTGACGTGGGGACGTGGTGCTTGGGAGGAGGGGCGGCGGAGCAGACCTCGGATTCCTCCCGTCCAACCGTCAATTTCATTGAAAAAAATGCACGTTTTTTCGCATTGAAACACCATTTTCTCCCTCTAATTCCACAGTGAAACTAAAAATTGGGTGACCGTTGAAAAGCTGATAAAATGTAGAAGTTTTTAAGCTTTAGAGCCTCTCTGGCAAATACCTTTTTTCCATGGGGAAAAATCATCAAAATTTTTGAAAAAAACAGAAATTGACAAATTTTAAAGTTTGAGGTAAAAAAACTACTCTAGCGTTCAGTTTTCTCAATTTGTCAACGGTTCATCTCTGGAGAAATTTCACGCTCTTTCCAACGGTATCCTTATTTTTAATTTTTGAGTGCAATTTAAGGGAGTTATGACGTTTTAAAAGTGTAAGGTCGGAAACACGAAAAAAATCTTAAAAGCCAAAAAAGTCGGATTTTAAGGGGGTTAAAAAAATAGTGCAATGAGACATTTTTTGTTGCAAATTAGTTGAAGAATCGACTCCCAAAGTTTGGTGGATAACATATGGATACACGTATGCACCAATTAGAACCGGACGAAACTGTAAACTTTTAAAGGAAATATCTCACTTTAACTTAAGACAGACAGCGAACACATATAATGGGTTTTTTGAACATATCTATCATGCACAAAAAACATGGTTTTCGAGAATATCTGAGGATTTTATCGAGCATATCGATCCCAGCCCTGGTTAAAACAAAGCTTCTATAATATACTAAAGGTACCTTCGGGGTCGTAAAGAGGGTCCGACACCCCCGGTCGGATGAATGCTTCAATGATGGCTGCCGTGGTTACTGGTTTCTTGAACTGGTGGCGAAGTGCGGGATGGACCGCACCAAAACTGTCTCGAACTATCACACGCGCAACACGCCGCACTGTATCACCTTCTCAGCACCGCTGATGGTTGGATTGTGAAAAGACAAAACAAGAGAACAATATCGTTTAAAATCTCGGCATTGTGTCGTGTGTGTAATGTTTAACTGAATTTCTACAGTGGTGGGGGAGCTTTGAAAAGTTTGACGTTTAACACGTTCGAAGCGGCGGCGGTTTTATGGGTGACACCAAATGGAGGGAACGAGATTTTCGTACTTCACCCAATGATTATAAGGACATGAAAATCTAAAAAAACAGAATGGAATACGATCTGGAAGAGGTTGATTTATCAAAATTGACTTTGAGAATCAGAACAAGAAAAGTAGAGGCCAAGGTGTTGAACGAAACTGAGCACCCCTTAACCATGGTGATTGAACCATGGTGTCACTAATGTCACCGAAAACATCTTGGCAATTCTTCAGCTGTCCCAAGGTGTCACCTGATTAACTAGATTCAAATTTCAATTTAAAAATTAATGGACAGAGCTGAATTTGTAAACCTTTTTTTTAATTATTGGAATTCTTGAATATTTTGACATTTTTTTTATTGATTTTCTTGTAAATTATTTGTTATAACTCTATTTTGAGACTTCCAATAGCCCACAAAAATTCTGATGTCCGTTAAATTTGAAATTGCAATTTAATTTTGGTTACTCCGGTGAGACTTTGGGACAGATGGGGAGTTCCTGAGATGTTTTCGGTGACACTGGTGATACCAATTAGAGTTAAGGGGCACTTCGCTACTCTCCGAGGCCTCCAACGAGACACTCCGCTCTGAACGTGTTAATAAAAATAATGGAAATTAACGTAATAATAATATTAACCAATTTATTGGTTGGCGTCAAGCAAATACCTACTAAACACTTGGTGGGGAGAAACGCGATTCTGACAACCAAGAACTACTATCTACATCAAACTGGCGCTACAGCTCAGGGTAGGCTTCGGCCTTCTTTAGGACATCTTTCCAGCTTGAAATGGCTCTTAGCAGGAACTACTTAGCAGATGATTATCATCCATTCGGAGAATATGGTCGGCCCACATAATCGATAGTCTCGCCAACTTCACGAATTTGACGTCACAATCATCGTTTAGCTGGAAGAACTCTTCATTTTGGCGCTGTCCTTGGAAATTGAAGGATTTTCCATTCAAAAATTCCAAGGTAATTCTCAAATTGCTTTGTCATGACCCACGTTTCTGCAGCATGTCAGCATGCTTGGTACGAGGTAAGTTTAACTCTCCTGAAGAGTACTCAGGATTCCAGGACATGGCTATAGCCCAAAATAGCCTCGATTGGCAGCTAATGTCCTTGATTATATTTCTATCGTACTATCATTTTTTTTCGTGGACAGAGGAACCAAAAAAGTAATAACAAAATAAAAATATATCAACCCTTTCGTAACTGTCCGAGCCCAGGAAAATGTCTGGCGTTCAATTTCTTAGGAGTTTTTACCTAGGGATTAATGACTGAACCACGAACTAGGTATTTTATGTCCGACAACACACTTTGGAGACACAACATGTAACAGTATGGAGTCAGTTAGCACACATTGTAGACCTTCAAGAGCTTACCTACCCCGAAAATTACCTCCACCAACACACCTACCTACAATTCACTTGCACCGAGAAGTGTTCCTGGACAGGCAGAATGAACTCATTCTGATTGATTATAACGATGCAGTGATAGAACATGATACATTTGACAAAAAACTGCCTAAATTTTGACTCATCTTGACTGTTCTACTTCGTTAAAGATCTTTTAAATTTTCAATTAAAATATCGAATTGTTTTCTTCAAATCTGTGTTGTTGAAAGTCATTTTGGAATAGGTACGTAAAACCGGTATTTAATTTAAATTTATTTTTCACAACAAACTATCTAGACGGATCTGAGGCAAATTTGGGAAAATTTGGGTTATGAAAAATTGCTTGAATGCTGGTTTTTAAGGTTCTTAGAGAGACCAGTCATCTCTAGCATGAGATCATTAAAAAATACTCCAGATAGTTGTAACCAAAATAAATTGCCCCGGTAGAATCTTATTTGGTCCTACTTTGCGACATTTTCACTCTTTGAAGCAAAAATTGAATTTTCAACGGAAAAATTCTCAAAAAGTTACCATATTATGGGTAGAGGTGATGTTTTTAACTTCAATGTTGGCATTTTATTTTTTTGCTGTCACAATATTCAGCCTTCTCAAGAAGGTAGTTTTGAAAAACTTCTTTCCTTGTTGTTAATGAATCAAAATATCAATAGAGTACTGACTGAAAACTAAAGGAATCGATTCTGTTCGAATAAAAGAACCATCGATAATACAGAGGGCATTGTGGCAATTTTGGTGATTGGTAATGTTTTTGCCTGACGCCTGCCAATTTTGGAAACAAAAGCGATTCGAAATAGCAACGAAAGGGAACCACAAGTAACCTACATTTTGAAATCAACGGTTTACAGTGATTTATACAAGCGGTGCTTGAATAATTTTGATCAAGGAGCTGCAATAAGCTTCAAAAAGTACCCGCTGTTCATGTAATACCAAAAAGCAAAGAAAAAGGATTCCACATAGCAAGAAATCGTCAGTCTAGAATGATCTTTTGAATAGATTTTCGCATACTTATAGTCTTGATACTGCTACTAAGCTGATGATCCAAGCAAAATCATCTAGATGTTATCATGCATTTCGATGTGGCTAACTCATCAATAATGAACGTTTACGCACTAATTTGAAGGTTTAAAAAAGTTTAAAGTTTTTAAATTTAAAGAGTACTAATTAATAATTTTTTTCGAATATTCTGCTATGACTGCGAACGAAGTTTTGAATAATATCACTGAAACTTATTATTTTGACGGATATTCTATTAAAAGCAGAGAATTTTATCTGTTAATATCATCCTATGTTTCATCTCTCGATTTCAACCGTATATACATATATTGTCTCGAGCTTTAGGTCGAACTAAGTTCTACCTCTAGGAAGTAGTTTTCTACTCTTAAATTCTTTGAAACCTTACAGGAGTGATTGATGGCCGGATAGGAGAACCAACGAATACCTTACTTCATACCTAATTTTTAAAAATATATATATTGTCTATGACACATTTCCAAGATCTAAGATTTAAGAAATGCATTACTGCAAAATTACCTGTCTAAATTGCTCAAATCCTAAAAATTGCACATTTTAATATTGCTCAGTATGATTCAATTTGAGTCTAACTGCACAACTGCAACTTCGATCAAAATTTGAATTAAATATCAAAATTGGAATGCATATAAAATTATTATTTCTAATTATTTATTTTTATTCATTTTATTTTATTTTTTGTTTGAATGAACTATTTAGGAAACGGTTGAATTGGTTCTAACGAGATTCAATAATTCGAGAAAGAAGCTAAAACATAAGATTTCAAGGATTTTTATTTTTATTTTTTTAAATTTTTGCTCAAGTAGGTACCAACAAGTATGAATTTCACGATAAATAACAAATTAACGATATTTGCAAAATTTGGTCCCGGTTCTTCCCGCTTCATGAGAATCACATTTTTCATTCATGTTTACCTCTGGTGGGTAACAAAGGACTTCCTCCTTCCGAGTTCAAGAATTCCGTAGACTGCCATGTCTTCGGTGATACCGAGCGGTGTTCAATCGCGCTAATATTCGAGTGTTACTGTGCCCCCTACAACAAAGGCTGATTTTTTTTAAAACGAAAATTGTGACAATTGATTTAAATACCTACAATTGCCAATTTAGTGGGAGGAACCGAAAATCGAGTGACTAACGGTTGCAAAAATACTCTAACAAAGCGATTTCAGCGCTCTCGAGGGTGTTTTATCCACCACTTCAAAAATAAAAATCATGCAGTTTGTCATAATATTCTACTTTGTTCCTGAAGCCACGCTTTTCCACAACTTCTAGGTTGAGTTCAATGTGAGAGTGGAGATGGAAGTGCACTACCGTTATTTGGTACATAATTCTTACTGTCCAGTTAAAGTTTGCCAATTAAAAAAAAAAAAAAAGTTTTTGGAATAAGTTTGAAAAAATAGGAGATTCAACCCTCGACCTTGATGGAACCGATGGTGTCGAGGCACTCACACCAGCTGACAAATGCTTCGTGGAGAACGAGGTTAGGTTGTAAATAAGGTGTGGGGGGGGGGGGGGTGGACGTCTTTGATTGCAGGTATGTATTTTGGTTTGATACTGTCTCAGTATTGAGTTGTTACGAATAAGGGAAAAATGCACGTCTAACTCTGGAGGAATCCGACATTCATTATGACTGTCATAAAGTTGTAAGTTTCAACAAATTTTTAAAAAATTATGCCCTCAATTTGAGAAATTTTTAAAAAATTTTCCATAGAAATTCAGTTTCAACATTTTTTATAAATTCGTTTTTCCATAGAAATTCTTCCTTTTTTCACTTTTTTATGAATACACCATGTTGGAACGAGTAGGTATGTGGCTATACGTGTGTACGTTCAGGAAATAGGTAAACAGTTCACAACGGTGTTTTCAATATAAGTAAAATTTCAACATAAGTTGGTCAGAACATTCAATACAAGTCCAGAAATATGGCCAGAAATTTCAATATAAGTTGACTTTGTGAACAAATTTAGGCGCTCAAATTTTCAAAATATAGGTAGTCGAAGAAAAAATTGTGTTTACGTCTTTTCTAGTTAAACGACCCATTTTATTCATACTACGATAATAAACTTGTTGTTGGATTGTCTACAAGAATAAACTATTAAAAGTGAGAAAATTGTTCAAAAATGGCTAAAAACTTCCCTCACCAACGAATTTTTCTTTTTCTTAAAATTTCGTCTCCAATTCAAAAATATTCAATATATTATTTGTGAACATGATCTTTTTTCGCTTAGTCCACCGCCTTCTATTATTTATTAATCTTAGCAGCGATCCACATCGAATAACGCCGTAAATGAGAATCGTAGAAATGAGGAGGAAACCTTGGAATCTCCTCAAATCTTTTAGGAATATCTGAGGGTGTAATTCGAGACTGTTTTTGAACATAGTTCGAGTTATGTCGTCAAATTACGTGTTTTCTCGAAAAAATGTTGAGATACTTTGTATAATATGCTGTGGTTAAGGACTTTTTCTTTTTTTTCCAAATAAGAGGGGATTTTTTGACAATAAAAGTGTCGCTTCTAACCACTCATTGATTATTGGATCGATTTATCCAAATTAAATTGATTGGAAAGGACGAAGGACTTAATTGTCAATAAACCTCATTTATTTAGATACTTTGTATGTTTGTTACCCATTGTTTCAAAATACTCCACCGCTTCCTTCACGCCTAAAATAAAAGCACCCATTTAGCTGGGAAATTCAAATGATTCTCGAAATATCTAGTTTCCGTGAAGAATATTTTTAAAATCCGTTTAAAAATAAATCTTTAAGAGGGATGGAGGAACTTTACGGAAAAAGCGGAGGGCGCTGTGAGAGTAAGATAAGAAAAATAACCGTCTAAGAAAGGGGAGAAAAATTGGAGATAAATAAATAAAACAACCTTGTATAAATACAGATATTAATTCGTGGTTTTGGAACAAAATTGCACGAAAAATGACGTAGTTCTAGGTTATTTACGCTTTTAATGAATTTGGTTAGTCGCTTTCGGACAACTATAAAATAATTGTGAACTGTTTGTTATAAGAGGTTTGGATGATTAGTTTTTTGTTTGTTTTGTTTTGTTTATACAATAACAATAACATTAACTCAACTGGGATGGAATTGGCTCTCAACATATTGTTGGATTTTCAAGGCTGAAGGTGGTGACGTCTTTCGAGGCATACGCTTCCCTTCTCAAGCAATACCGTAATGCATGAATTTTCGATTATACCCAAAACTGTAAATGAAAAAAAGTGAAACTTTCGTTGAGTCAAGATTTTTCATATGCAAATTTCTGCGTGCACATGCTTTTTTTTGTATGTTTGGGGTTTGTAGAAAGCAAATTTTCCTATAATTTGGATTAAATGGATTTTTTTTTAATTTGAAAGGTAGGTATTTTAACGAATTGAGAGCCAATAATGAAAATGGTTTACGATTATTTATTGCAACTTAATTATGGTTGAGTTAAGAATATTTCAATGTTGAAGTTCACGATCATTCAGTAACTTCGATCTTTATTGTTTAAATGTATGAAAAATCAACTTGGACACCCCTGACACGATTCTACTTCGATATTTGATATTACATATTTAATGACATTCTTTTAAACAATGTGAATTTTAAACCACATTAAAGTACCTACTTAATTATAAAAGAATTTTTTTATCAGAACTTTCACTACCTAACGAATTACTTAGAGTTCCCTTCCAATAATTGAGCCATAAATTATTAACAAACTTTTTTTTTCAACTAAAATTTGAGGCATTCCACATTCAGCTACTTCCTACTTCGAACTGTGCCGGCCCTTTCAAAATGCCGAAATTCCCTCCTGGATTTCTTTAATTTTCATCGTTATTGTGAAGTTTTCGTTCTATCGAGAAATGCCTTCAAATTTGACCATTTTCGGAAACCAAGTGCTGAACGTGCCGACGTGTACGATTCATTCCTTTCACCTATTTCACGTTTGCATTCCGACTAAGAAATAAATTTTGCACAAACAATTTTGAGCAAGAATGGCAGGGAAATTTTGTTGCAACGACTCACGTGGCTCCTCAGTCGAGAGTCAACATCCCCTATTTTTCTCCTAATTTGCGTTAAAATACTGTGCAGCATATTCACCTACTGGTTGCAAAACAAAACTCAAAGCTTATGAAAAATACTTCTTTGAAAACTACGGCGTCATGCAAAATTTTAAATTCAAGTTCGTTTTTTTCAACGCGAAATTTTTTTTTTCTTCTACGTGATTTTGTTCATGGTTTACCTGAGGTGTGATTTCAGTCGTTACCACCAAACCTAAATTTTTTTTGAAACCCCAAAAACAATTTTCTGAAACTTTTCTCGGCTGGCCGATAATGTTGATTAATGTTTTCTACATGTGTCACCGCAAAAAATTACTCAATATTAAGGCCGGTTAATTTCTTAAATTACGTCGGTCTTTTTTTCGTGTCGGAAAAAAAGATAATGCACCACGAGTTCACGGTAATAAGTACACTTGAATGGGGTTTATGACAGGCGGGTTTTTCGAAATGTGGTTTTTCTCTTTAGGTGGACGTGGTGGTGAGGTAAAAATATGTGGTGGAAAAAATGTTTTGGAGAAAGCGGTCCCTTTTTTTTCGGTGATGACGGAACAGATCCACCCACGACATGCACCGCCGCTCAACTGCTGATCACCCGGTGGGGGCGTTCAGGGGTGCCAACCTGCCGGACGCAGTTTTCTCTTGCCGGCTTTTCCGACGGGGAAAATTTCCCTCAGGGGGGGAGTTTAGTTGACCAATTCGGTGGGAAAACTAGCTGCCTTCAATTGCTTCTTTTGACACGAATGTGTCTTATCGCAAGTGTCGATCCAAAATTTTATCCGAATTCCAAATTTTCGCACCACAGGCTCTCCACACGTCAGTATGAAGTACGAATTTTTAAAGATCCAACGAGCATACGAGTCAGAGGTAAGCTATGAGTCAGAGGATAGCCCAGAAAATAGAAGGGTCCGAGCTTGCAAAAATGGAACAAGAGATATTGGTTTATTATTTTCAATAATGAACCTTTGGAATCGACCATGAAAAAAAATTTTTAACCCCCCTCAAAATTTGTTGGTTCACGTTTCAAGATACGTAGAATCCAAAAATTGAATAAAAATTTGGCCGTCCGCCCGCCGTACGTCGTACGCGGCACTTTCCCCACTTAGCATAGACCGATTTTGATGAAATTTGGTATGTAGGCTCCATTTGGGGTCTAATTTAGCCCCGAAGATTTTGGTTGATGTAGATCACTTCCAAGGGTTGAAAAATAAGGATTGAAATTTTGAATACTTTTGAATTTTGAATTAAAGGTGTTGTTTTTCCATCAATTTGAGATGGTGTAGAATTTTTAGAATTTTTTGAGACCACGCGGAGCCCTGTAGGACAAAAAGTTCGCTCCCTAAGAGAATTTAAGGGTTGGACTTAAGATAAATTAGAAACACGAGTGTGAATCGCAAAAGAGGCCGAATCTCCGTTCAAATGTTAGCTGACCGAAATGCGATCGATGTTTTTCTTCATGTTGGTCGGTGGTAACAATGGCAAAGCCGGGTTCTTTGCAGACGAGTAATCTATATAGAAAAATAATAAACCTTTGTGTAATAATTTGCAGCGTTTTTTTTTTCCTAGGATCGTTTGATATTGTGTAAGTACGGATGTTTTGTTCAACTGACTTCAAGTTCGCAATACACATCGCGGTCATAAATGTGAGGACCAGGAGGTCTGGAAATCACCAGATGTAAATTTACTACTTTTCTTAAACATAGTTTTAAGCAGGTAATTAGTGATATATGACGCAGTACCTGCATTGTACCTAATTATTGTTTGTAGCACTTTTATAATTAAGTATTAAATTTATCAACACAGGTAGGTAACAGTAACACAGGTAATGGGAACACTCAATTTACACGGAACATAGAGGCCTAAATCGCAAGGCACCAGGGGAACACTCGAGAGACCCGGGAACGCGTAGACCATCTTTCTGGGGGAACAATGGGGTGTGCTTTTTTGAGCCTTCGGGAATACCGAGGTGGTCTCCCGGAAAAACTTCAGTGGGCTAAAACCACGAAATTTTCGGATTTTGTTCAGTTTTTCTCTTTTTACGTGTGAAACAACGCATGCTAGCGCAATATTAACCATATACATGAACTCCTTGATAGATGCTCTACATCTTTTAGGGAGATGGGTTTCGATTAATGTTGATGCTGCGATGATTGAAACACGTTCAAAGTGGAGGTTTCTAGGTTTTTAGTGATTTTGGAAAAAATCGGTGATTTTTGAAAGTCAATTGTGACCGTTGAACAATTCTCAATTTGAAGTTTGACCAATTCGATCGACGCAAAATTTAATGATCTTTCATTATGTATACGGTCAATATTTCGCTAGGATGCGTTTCCAGACGTAAAAAGAGAAAAACTGAAAAAAGTCCGAAAATTTCGTGGTTTTTTGCCCACAAACGTTTTCCCAAGGGCTTTCGAGGTCGAAAACTTGGTTTCTCCATACTCACACAATACCAAACAAAAACAAACAATTCAAGGGAAAAATATCCCTTTTTCCATTCTTTGCAAGCTCGACCCCACTTTGGATCCTTTATTTACAGGGCTACGAGATAAACTCATAATCACATGTTATTCAGATGTCTCAGTTTCCAACAGCGAAGGATACTATTGATGGAGGAAATCATCCAATAAAAAGTTATTCTTCCTACGAGAGTGCAGAGCACATCTAATACATTAAATCCCTATCTGCTTTCATGTGGCCTACAATCATGTTTTTAAAGTTTATTACGAAATTTGAGGTTGGAAATGGTGTTTGAATATTATTAATGCGTTTATTCGTATAGTCTTTCGACATTACAAGGAATTTCATATAATGGAAATGTAAAATAAAATAAATTGCTTCACATAATTTACAAAAAGACTAGAAATAGACAAACTGTCATAAAAATCCCAGAAATTCATAGTTGAATAGATACATACCTACATGAAAAAGATACAAAGATACATAATAGCATGAAAGGGGTTCTAGTGACACAGCAAAATAAAGAGAGGGGAAGGAAGATAAATTATCAAATAAATCAATAATAGTAATAACAAGAAATTAAACCAAATATTTGAGGTTGTGAAAGTAAACCAAACGGGTTCTTTTCCTTGAGAAAGAGGGGAAAAAAACAAAAACACACCAAACTGCACTGAGTTTAACCTCTGATTCTCAGAGATTCCCTCACAAAGCTACACAACTGGATAAATGGTGTTAGAATTGAAAGAAAAAAAACGTGTTATTTATTAAGTGGTCGCGATTATGTTGATGTATTTCCACTTTTTCTCGTCCTTCATAGATTCTGCTGATAGGATTATGATGGAAGGTATTAGAAATGAGCTAAGGCCAAATCTTCGACAGTAATTGTTGTGCAACTAAGGCGAGATAACCGATCTACTTGCTAAGCAGGGATCAGAATCCCAATATTTCGGTCCTGAACCCCTACTCGTGGTTACTAAGAGTTTTATTACTCAACAGGTCCAAAAATGGGAGGACAGTAAGAGAGCTGCATACTGGCGCAATACTCAAAAGCAGATGCAAGCCAAGCAGCTGATCACCATCTCAAAAAAAAAAAAAATAAATAAATAAAACATAAGCTCTGCTGACACTAAGGAGGAAGGACCTTTGCATCATAGTGGGTCTCCTGACTGGCCACTGCTCCCTGAGATAACATCTCAACAAGATGGGCAAGGCCAGGACAGTTGAATGTCGGCTCTGCTGCGAAGGAGTCGAGACAACAGAACACATCCTCTGTGAGTGCCCTGCGGTAGAAACTACCAGATTCTGGCATTTCGGTAAGGGTACTCTTATCCCGGCCGAAATAGGTCGGGAACCGCCCGAAAAACTTCTTAACTTTGTGAAAGAAGAGGTTTTCAAACGTGCACTTAAGTGAAAAGGGAATCCTGTCACAATAGATCAAACTTATGGTCCCAGTAACAACAAAAAAACGAGACAATCAGTCCTATTTTGATTTTGAAACACAATGAATTAGACATATTTAGGCGTCTTTGAGGGGGGAGGGGTACCAATATTGAAACCAACCAGTACTGAGGCTGAACTTCAAATCATGTACTGAATCTACCACACCCCATCCCCAGATATGCAGAAATATGCAAATGCCTTCTGGATAAAGGAGCTCCGCGCTCTTCATCTCACTCCCTTTCAAAAACCCCGTATTTTAAGGGATGGAGGGGGGAGGGCGTTATTAAAGGCATAAATATACGGTTGTAAATGGATGACAACAGACATTCAAGCCGGGAGTTCATGTCGCCAAGACAACCTCCGCTTCATAATGTTTATTGTGGGAACGAGTGGCGCGCAAACTAAATTTGCATATATGATATTAGGTATGACCTCCCCTTCCTTTTCGCGACTGGGAAGGATTTCCGACGCCGTGAGGATGTGACAGGGAGAGTTGAGTCACGTAACTACTTATAATATTATGTTTGTTGTTTCGTTCCATGAGAAACATCAATCCTGCAGGGTAACAGCTGCTAAGAAAGAAAAACTAACGTACCTCAGCTGGTGAAGATGTTAGTTCCAGCGCAATTCCATCAGAAGAATTTGGGGTTTAGCTCATACAGAGGAATTGGGGTCTAGCCTTGTAAGAGAAGTAGGAATCTAGTCCATGAAGAAGAATGTGGCTTTAGCCCTGTAAAGGAAGTAGGAGTCTAGCTTACAAAGAGAAGTTATGATGTAGCCCAGTAGAGGATACGAATAAAATCACTCTCAATGAGATTGTGGAAAAACATTTTCATAAAAAAATTTTTGAAAAGAACGTCTCGTTACAAGTTACGATTTGTACGGTTAGGTAATCATCAGTAACAAACAATAACTGAAGGTACATCACAAAGAGCATAGCTTATATAGTCACAAGTGAAAGGGAGCTTGAATTCCTTTGGTCGAGAAAGCGAAAGTCATACCCAATCAGATTGAAGCAGATAAGTGAAAGGAGAATCCTATTGGTTCAGAGAAGTGAAGGGACCTGGAAGGATCATCAGCCAATCTAGGCAGACAAAGTGAAAGGGAGCTCAAACATTGGTGTGGGTAACGTTGTGAAGGGGGGGGGGGGACCAGGCAATTGCAGGAATGAACCCATCAACGGTGAAAAATATTGAGGGACCACCTCAGGATTTCAGGGATAATAAAGGTGATTCTGCTTTTGTGAATCACCTAAGAGAATCCAATCATAACTATAGTTTTGATCTAAAAACAAGCAGACGGTTCATAGAATTTCCTAATTTTTGTCCGAAGAGAAGTTTGTTGGATGTGCTCGAAAAGTTCGAGATTCTTAAGAGTGATTGGTCTGGTAAATGTCTGAATGAGGTGGTCCCTCAACATGTTTCACCGTTGATGGATTCATTCCTGCAATAGCTTGCCCCCCCCCCCCCCCGTCCAATGTTAACCTCACCAATGTTTGAGTTTCACTTTGCCTGCCTAGATTGGCATTTGATGATCCTCCCAGGTCCCTTCACTTCTCTGAACCAATAGGATTCTCCTTTCACTTATCAATCTGATTGGTTATGACTTTCACTTACTCGACCAATGGGATTCAAGCTCCCTTCCACTTGTGACTATAATAAGCTACGCTCTCTGTGATGTACCTTCAGTTATTGTTCGTACAATAACCATCGAAATCGATTTAACTCGTAACTCATTATTTTCGTGGAAATAGACAACGTTCTTCTCAACTCCGTTTTCATTCCAGTAGAGGAAATGGGAGTCTAGCCCATTGAGAGAAGTTGGACTCTTGCCCTGTAAAAAAACGTACTCGTAACAGTCTAATCCATGAAGGGAAATGTGACCTTAGTCCAGTTCAGGAAGTAGAAGTCAAGCCCATAATAAGAAATTGAGCTCAAACCCTGTAAAGAAAGGAGTCTAGCTCACAAAGAGAGGTTATGATGTAGCCCAGTAGAGGAAGTAAGAGAATAGCCCATAGAGAGAAGTTGAACTCCTGCCCTGAAAAAAAGTAGAAGTCTAGGATATAAAGAGCAGCTGGGCTCTAGCCCTGTAAAGGAAGTGGGAGTCTAGCCCATTTACAGAAGTTGGGCTTTAGCTCTGTAAAGGAAGTGGGAGTCTGGCCCATTCAGAGAAGTTGGGCTTTAGCCCTGTTGAGAAAGTGAGAGTCTAGCCCATGAGAGAAGTTGGGCTTTAGCCCTGTAAAGGAAGTGGGAGTCTAGCCCACTTAAAGAAGTTGGGCTCTAGCCCTGTTGAGAAAGTGAGAGTCTAGCCCACGCAGTGAAGTTGGGCTTTAGCTCTGTAAAGGAAGTGGGAGTCTGGCCCATTCAGAGAAGTTGGGCTTTAGCCCTGTTGAGAAAGTGAGAGTCTAGCCCATGAGAGAAGTTGGGCTTTAGCCCTGTAAAGGAAGTGGGAGTCTAGCCCATTTAGAGAAGTTGGGCTCTAGCCCTGTTGAGAAAGTGAGAGCCTAGCCCATGCAGAGAAGTTGGGCTTTAGCCTTGTAAAGGAAGTTGGAGCCTAGCATAAATGAGACAAAATGCAATATCAAAACTTTTTCCAGCTCGACGAGTTCCTTTTCCAATGAAGTATCAGATGGTTTGCAAGGGCACATTAGCTCCTTAAAAATCAGGAACTGGCCGTTTTAAAACCTACAGTCGTTTATACTAGGTATTTCACCTTCTAGTTCGCATTGTAAATTTTTATTACATCATCTGGAAAGGTTAAATGTCGCAGAAAGCGAGGAAAAAGTTGAAGTATCCAAACATTAAGGGGCGCATAAACGATTTTTTAACGCTTTTTTCTTTTGAGTGTAAGATATGTCATTTTCAAGCCCTGAAAAGGAAGTAGGAGCCTAGCTTTAAATACCGCTCAAACCCTGTACAGGAAGTGGGAGTCTTGCACATTAAGAGAAGTTGGGTCCTAGCCCTGTAAAGGAGGTGGCCTCAGCCCTGTAAGGAAAGTAGGAGTCCAGCCAATAAATAAAACTTGGAGTTTAAAAAAAAGTTTGAGTCCAGCCCCTAAAGAGATGTTTAAGGTAGAGGAAAACAGAGATCGGGTCTGACACCTAAGAGGGGATGATTTATGTATTTTTGACGCTCTCTTCGTGTTTCGTTGTCAAAAGACCAACCAAAGTCTATACGTGCCAACTTCAAGATGATCTCCCTGAGAAAGACTAAAAGATGAATGAAACAAGCGCTATAATCAACTTCGCCAGCAAAATAAAGAAACGAAAATAATTGGATACACGAAATCCACTTGGTTGAGTAAAATGAAAACATCCAATTAACTTCTCCTGAGTTTTCACCTGATGAAGTGAAAGCTGAAACCACTGAATGGGAGATGAAAAAGTCTTACCACCTCGTCAAGTCTAAATTCATCATGACTTGGAGACCCCCACGACGTTCTTTTGCGTTTCTGAAGTGATTTGAAGCCCGTTCTAAAGAGTTTTGTTGAAGTGATGAACCGTCCTAAAGAAGCTGGTAAATGAATAGGAGAAGCATCTGGGGTAGATGTCTGAAGGGTCGAAAAAATGTAAAACTCTTTTTCAAACTGTCAGTCGTGAAGTTTAATAAATTTCTCGTTGAAATTCATCGTATCTAATTGAATCAATTAAATGTTCGACTTTCTCGAAATAAAAACTAATTTGTCCATACTGGGGAATTTTTCGGCAAATCCTTGACAAATAGGCCAGTAGGCACAGACAACCGAACTGAAAATGGTTGGTGGTACCACGGAGAAAACCTGCTGAGACGCCGAACTCAAGAACATCTTGGCTCATTTCCAGTCTCAGACAAGAATTGGTACTCACCAACATCCAGATTTCACTTCCTGGAATGTCCATATCACTAGAAAAAACTGCACAGTTAGATTTTAGCAGGTTGGAGTGTTGATGTTCATTTGTGAAGTTCGTAACATCCCGGATAGATAGCAGCTTCTGCGCTTATCCATTATGTTGACTATGCCCATCTATACAGTCGTGTTACGGAGACAAGGAAGTTATGTTTCTTTATGTGGAGCTGCAGTTGGAGATGAACTTTCCTCTCCAAGACTCCACCAATTTGCATGATCCAGCGTCTCATTCTTCCAGCCGCTGAGACCCAGCTTCCAAAGATCGTCATCGTTTGGGACGTCCTCGACAACGGTTCCAGCCAATTTTTCTTCCATCCTTTGTCTTGCCGTACTAGGTACATGCCCAAGGCATTCTACCATTCTTTTTGAAGCACAAAATGCTTTGAAATTCCTCAATTTCTTGATTGGTCAAGATTCTCCAAACTCTGAAGTTACGGTGTAACACGTACGCCTTCTTTCTGTCAGGGATCAAAATCTTGACGGAATTCTATGAAGAGTAAGTACTGATCCTGTTTCATCTTTTATTTTATTTAATTTATTTATTTATTTTTTTGTAGGCAGGTGAAAAAGGTTAAAGTAATGGCCACTGGAGCGCTCCACTGTCAATCTGAGATGCCCAGAGTCTTCATGTGCTTCAGGCAACATCTCCTTCTTGTAGAAGAAATGTCACCCCTGCTGCTTTTTTTTTTCAAAATAAACGCCATTTTCCTAAACTATAGTCTGCCTCACAGACAGATGTTCCTTTTAATGTACGATCCAATATCTGCCTGATAGACTGTTATTCCCACTGATGTGTCTGGTAGTATTTGCCTTGCAGACTGTTATTTCCACTGATGTGTCTGGTAGTATCTGCCTGGCAGGAAAGTGTTCCCACTCATGAGTATTTTACTATCTTACAGACGTTAGTTACTCTAAACAGAAATACTACTTTATTCATTCTCATTCTTTCATTTCACTTGGTTTTTTTATTTTTTTATTTTAGTTAGTTCAAAGGTTTCCGCAGTTTGGGATGAAAATATCACGAGACTCTACAATCGACCTGAACGCCCATTCAATTTCTTTTCAGCAACCAACTGAGGGTCCCGGAAGTCCCTTGGAAGATCAAAAAAAGTGATATGAATGAAGGATGAAGAGAAGTGATATGAATGAGAGATATAAAAAGTGATATGAATGAAAGTTAAGAAAAAGTGATTAAAAAAAACGTGTTGTCTGATTTGAAACAAGGGCAGATTGAAGACTGATTTTTTTTTTTTAGAATAGCTTTTTGACTTCGTTTGGAACCTTTAACCAGTCATAAGAGCTGTACATTTTTTTCTAGTTTAATTGTGTCAAAAATTCCAAATACTCGTATTATACTGTTCATGAAATATACAAACAGGATAATTGATATATTAAGTTGAATCCCAGGTGTCAATACATTTTGGAGACGATTTACTACTATAGCTGCCTCACAAGCGGATGTTCCCACAAAGCGGCGAAAAAGGCATGTTCCCACAAGGGACTCTAGATCCACAAGTAGAGTTGGGTCTAGTAAGATACCTTGAAGGTCCTCGTCTTCAAGATAATGTGGGATTCAAACTCACTAAAAAAGCCTACTTTTTTCTCACGCATGAAACTCAGCCTGGAACCGTTCAACACATTACTTCAGGCTGAGTCCTAGGGCTCTTCATCAGTACTGGATGGCGGGACGGACCAGGTGAATGAATGAATGAATGAACGTTTATTCGGAAAAAATAATAAAAAGGGAAATACAAACAAAATTATTTTTTTAGAAAGGAAAGAGGACAAGGACAATCATTCTAGGTACATTTCTGATCAGCCTTAATCATAGTGTGTACATGCTCCTAAAGCAACCGAAGATGACCTCTGGTCCACACAAGATCAGCCATGATAAAATTTTCTTTTTAAATGGGCATCTTGAAATTTGATCTATGAGTTCAGACGGTATGGATTTATGGAGGAGATTCATCATGTACAGCGTACTTCGAATGGTTAACGAAAGAAAGAGTTTAGGGTTGATTACATTTCCGACCAGCTGGAATCTGGTCTCATGTTCGTGGGGCTGTTGGACAATTAGATGCGGATGTCGGTGGTATAAGCGGAGGAGTTGCTGGCTAAAAGTTGCTTGATGTTGAAAACTTCCATACTGCTGAAGAGCTAATTTTGAGAATCGCCCTCGGAAGAGGTAACAAATGTGCAAACGGGGGTGCTCCCATTCTAACAATGTCTTCCTTGTCAGGATACTCTCTGTGTACTCTGCCACAAGACTCCAACTCCTTTCACCTTCCAGCATCTTGCTGACAACAGTTCTTTGGGGAGTTAATCCCAGCTCTGCAAGCAGCTGATTTCTTTCAGCCGTTCATTTAGAGCATTCGAAAAAGGTGCAGCGCACCTTCGTCTTCTCCCTTCTGGCAGTGCAGAAATGTTGAGGCAGTTATCTTTCCCATTTTATGCAGATTGGCATAAAAAAAGTCCATGTCCTGTTAAGAACTGTGTAAAGAAAAAGTTCACTTCTCCATGCTTCCTGTCCATCCATTTCTGAATCTTTGGCTTTAGCCATGCTGCCATACTCTCTTTCTTCCTTGGTTATGCAGGATCTGGCTCCTTCATTTCTTCTATCGAAAATTATTTTTCTCTCTGAAACCATCAGATGAATTGGTATGACACTGGTAAGGACATAGATAGCGGGTTCTGACACTGTTCGGTAAGCGTAGGCGATTCGTAGAGCTCCTCTTCAATGTACTGCTATCAATCTCCGTTGGAAATATGCCACAAATAGATCCTGATTAAACTCGTAAAACAGCTTCACCAATTGCCACATCATCCGACCCATTGTGCATCTCTCAACCTTGTACTGATAAAAATGCCATCTTCAGAATGAAAATTGTCTCACAATAATGTTCTGCCGCTTTATAAAAAAACACAATTCTTATGTTTACTGAGGGCTCCTCAGTGAGGGGAAAATGACTGAGAATAACTCAATATATATTATGCAACTTAAAGTGCGGTCTCGTCAAGACGAGAGCAGCTTTATCAGAGTGGCAGGTCATGGAAAACTGAAATGTGTTCGAAACTTTACAGATCAAGATTGGCGCCTACCAGGTACCTACTGGGGCTTATCGGGAATGACTATGTGAAGGAAGGGGGCTGAAGGGAGAGGCTGAACAAATTGGCGTGGTCACGCTTCCAAGCTCAGGTCACGAACGGGCTTGAAGGAATATGGTGCCGCAATTATTTTCCAAGCGCGTATAGGAAGAGAGGAACCGACGAGATTCCCTCTCCCCCTCCTATAACCCCGCTATAACCTTTCCTTCCGCAGAATAGGTTATTTTGATAGCCTCGGCCGGCCTCCGGAAGGTCCCCTCGGAGTTTTTGAAACCGGAAAACAAGGGCTGCTCTGAAATACTGGAGCAGGGCAGTTCTAATCTCACTTCCTTCCTCATGGTAGGACACGTTTCTTTTTATTCTCATAACCAATGAGGTTAAAAAATGATACTCTCGACACGATGATGATTATCATGTGATGAAGTTTATTAGTGATTAGGTTTTGTTGTTTTGAGAAAATGTTTATAACAATTTGTGATATCTTCGATCTGTGTTGATGGTCAAATAAAATTTAAAACAAAGGTTTTGAGCTCAGGATTGCTCTGCTAAAACGCTGCAAATTATTACCCAATGGTTTATTATTTTTTATTTTCCTATATAGATCACTCGTCTGCAAAGCCTCCAACCATCCAACATGAAGAAAAACATCGATCGCATTTCGGTCAGCTTCAATTTGAACGGAGATTAGACCTCTTTTGCGATTCACACTCGTGTTTCTGATTTATCGTACGACCAAACTTTAAATTCTCGTAGTGAGCGAACGGTTTGTCCTACAGAGCTCCGGGTGGTCTCAAAAAATTCTAAAAATTCTATAGAATCTTAAATTGAAGGAAAAACAATACCGTTATTTCAGAATTTTTTTAGTTAGGGCGTTTTCAAAATTTCAAAATTGATTTTGGAACCCTTAGAACTGACCTACATCAACCAAAATCTTCGGGGCACAACTAGACCCCAGAAGGAGCCTACATACCAAATTTCATCAAAATCGGTGAATGCTAAGTGGCAAAAGTGCCGCGTACGGCGTACGGGGTACGGCGGACGGACGGCCAAATTTTTATTCGATTTTTGGATTCTACGTACCGTGAAACGTAAACCATCAAATTTTGAGGGGGTGTTAAAAATTATTTTTTCTTGGTCGATTCCAAAGGTTCATTATTGAAAATAATAAACCAAAATGGAAGAAGAAGATAGCAATAGGAAGACTCACAACTGAGCAATATGTCTCATCATAATCAACTCCTGGGACTTGCGTAAATCCATGTGTCTCTTGCTTTGTACCTTTTGGACTGTACCATCTGCCATCAACTTCACCTTCAACATCTTCAGATTTGGCATTTGTGGTATCTAAACTAGGACAGTTTGCTGCAAATCCTGGCAAAATTCATTGGGCAGCAGGGAAGAGGGTTCTGAGATATTTGAAAGGTACTATAGACCAAGAACTGATCATAAATAAAGGGAAAGAAGAAATGTTAGATTCATCAGATTCTGATTGGGCTGGTTCGGTTGATGACAGAAGGTCAACCACAGGATTTGTCATCCAACTTGAAGGAACAATTATTATTTGGAAATGCAATAAGTAAAATTCAGTAGCCCCGTCTACGATGGAGGCAGAGTTCGTAGCATTATCCTCTCGTTGCGTTGAAATGATTTGGTACTCTCACATTCTAAAGGAACTAAAATACCCTGTGGCAGGTGATCCGGTTATAAAATGCGCTAACCAATCAGCTAAAATTTTTCCAAGGGGAATAGCGTAAGCTCCCAAACTCATCACATAGATATAAAACTCCATTTTGTTCGCGATTTAATTCAATTTCAAAATTTTAAATTAGAATACGTACCAACAGTGGACAATCTCCTGAAGAAGGCATTACCACGCCAGAAGAATGCACTTTTTAAGAGTATCTTACTGGGAGAGAGAAGTAAAGAAGAATAAGAGAAAGAAGAAGAAGGCAGAGTCTGATGCACTAGACACGATGATGATTATCATGCGATGAAGTTTGTTAGTCATTAGGTTTTGTTGTTTTGAGAAAATATTTATTACAATTTGTGATATCGTCGATCAGTGTTGATGGTCAAATAGAATGTATAACAAAAAATTATTATTTCTTGCTCGATCACAAAGGGTTATTACAGAAAATCATAAAAGGGTGAAGGTTTACACATTGCACATAGTATCAACACACCTGTATCTGGCGTACAGAAAATTTCACGATTAACAATAACAAATAGAAATTCTTCAAATAATGTCTCAAGACCAGGAATCAATACACCATTTCATTGGCACGCAGTGCGCGAAAATCATCATAAAGATCAAGGAGTATCCACTCTCTTATCAAATTGTGGGACCAACATGACCAACTGTAGAATAACAGGTATGCGGTTTGAAAAGCTGAGAAGCTTTTTAGATAATAATAATATAAAATAAGTAATAATCGGACACGAACCTCCTTCACAATCAAACCAAGAATGAATCTTTATTCCGAAAACAAAATCACATCCAATCAAGCCACGTCATCCCATCTTACATCGCCCTATAATCATTCGAGTCATCACTCGCAAACATCCTCCACGCCAAAAAATTTTAAAATTAATGAAATTTAGTTCACACAATTGTCATTATGTGGTAGAGCGCCTTTTCTGTCTTGCCTACATTGTCGAGTCTTCTTTTTCGTTTTCTTCTTTCGTTTTTCATTTCTATTCTTCAAGTTGCCGCCTCCTCTGTCCACGCTGACACTTCTAGCGTCATTCTTCCCCGTGTCTAGGTTGTAGCTTCCTCGTCCACTCCGTTTCGCATTCACATATTTGTGTTTTTCAACTAAATCGTACTCTCCAGCTATCAAATTTTCTTTATCTTCACCAATTTTAAAGTGGATTGAATCCCCATTGACATCACTCCTGTCCTTCAACTCAATGGCTTCATCTTCATCATCCTTACTCCATTCTCCTTCCATTTCTTCCATATTATTTTTCTCTCCAAACAAGACCTGAAGATCGTATCTTTCTTCGCTATCTTCATCGATTTTCTTCTCCTCACACGCTGTGCCCAATACAACTTCCTTTTCTTCTTTCTTGTCACATCCAACGTCAGATACAGCTCCTTCTTTAGCAGTTCCTTTAATATCGTCAGTTTTGGCGTCCGTCTTCTCTTCGGTTGCCTTCCACGCGACCTCTTTGCTGTTGACATTTTCCTCTTCCTTCGCGTCATATTTTGCCTCAACTTCAGCACCTTCTTTCTTCATGTCTCTCTTTTCTTCGCCATCATTTTCATCTATTTTTTCACCTCCTGGATAGCGCATAGTCGAGGGTTCGGGTTTGGTGAAAGGGATATCATTGGAAAGGGATATCATTAGGAAACTTGGTACCTGGCACCCAACTGCGGCACTCTTTCTCCTTCCTGACCTCTGGGAACATGCTTCCAACCGCTCCAAGAGCTGCTGCTTCCTCTCCATAAATTCCATTTCTATCCTCTTCAATTCTCCCTCGATCGCTGTCCTGGAAGTAGAACTCGAGGTCGAAGAAGAACACATCGAACGCGAACTCCCGGGCAGAACTTTTTGATTACGCAAATGCATGACCCGATCCAAATTACGTAGGTGAACTTAATTAAAAACACACTAGATTCACGGCAAAGGACCAATGAAAAGCTGAGAAGCTTTTTAGATAATAATAATATAAAATAAGTAATAATCGGACACGAACCTCCTTCACAATCAAACCAAGAATGAATCTTTATTAGAGATGGGTCGCTCATTAAAGATCCGGCTCTTTGAGCCGGGTCTTTCAGAAGAGCGAGTGAACCACGGGTCAGTAAAAAAGAACCGCGGCTCTTCGGATCTTTTGAGCTCAGTACTGGTAGTGTTCGGTGAAGATCGGTTCTTCAAAAGAGCGAGTGAACTGCGGATCAGTAAAAATGACAAATGAATCGCGGTTCTTCGATCTTTGGATCTCTTGAGATCCAATAAAATAAATGAACGGCGGCTCTTCGATCTTCGGTCCTTTTGAGAACGGCGGCTCTTCGTTCTTCGATTGTTTTGAGATCGGCAGTGTTCGGGAAAATTAGGACCTCCTTTTCGTCAGCTCACTGTTGCCAACCCGTACGATAATTCCGAGGGAAAATACGATATAAGTCGATCAAACAATACAATTTTGCGGAATTGTATCGTACCCCCACATGCATTATTGTATTTTCGGTCGTAAACTTTACCGTATTTTCCCAGTGTTTTCTGTGACCCACTTTCTGATTCTTTCCGTTGTTTTTTCTCCCTGTTTGATTTTTACATCATGATTTTTTGTGAGGAGCTTTCTGATACAAGTTCAAAAGGCCAGCAAAAGCACAGCCTTATCTTACCAATATTATCAATATTGAAGCTTACGTACTTATTGGTTCGTTTATTCTCTTTCACCTTGGTTACCTTAATTTTCTTTGTTGAATAACACGATATAATAGGGATGTCCGATACTTCAAAAGTATCGATATAATATCGTATCGATACATCTAGAAAGTATCTGAAAGTATCGATACAATACTTTCTAAAAGTATCGATATTTTGAAGTATCGATACTTTTCGATACTTTCACAAAAATGGGTGAAATGTTTCTCTCCATCAGTGTGACATCTCTCCATCACGAGGATAATAATTAGTATAGAATAAACAAAACAATAAATCACTCATTTTGTAATTTAAAACTTGTTTTTGTTTAGGCACTTGTTTTCGTATTGCACTTGTTTGGGTTAATATTTTGGTGGTCCTTCCTCGATTATGAAGGACAGCAGGTTATCATAGAGAGCTGGTGGTGGTGGTACATCATCTTTGTTAAATTTGTTGAAGTTTGTTGGTCTCCCAACAATCTACGTAGAGGTAGAGGTACTTTCAAGTAGGTACCTTCATGTCGTAGGTGTTGAAACAGATAAAATGTGAGATATAAAAAAGTATCGCTTCCGATACTGGAAAAAAAGTATCGATACTACGATATGTATCAGGGAAAAAAGTATCGATATGTATCGATACTTTTTTCAAGAAGTATCTATACTTTTAAGTATCGATACTTTTGGGACATCCCTACGATATAACATCAAATTGTTATATTATAAAAATGTTATACCTACTAAGAAATTTTTTTTTAAATTGTGGTTTGTCATTAGAGGCATAAAAAAATGCAGATTTCATAGGTATAAATAAATATTTTACCAAAAAACTGTATTTTCAAGTCTTACTTACTCATTGCTTTAATCGTGTTCATTTATTAATTTTCGTTGATTTTTGAAGGATTTGTTGAGCATCTTTATTGAACAACAGCGCTTTTTGGGTTATTATTTTCAATAATGAACCATTGGAATCGAGCATCAGAGAAATTATTCCCTCTCGCCCACAAAATTTCATGGCTTAGGATTCAAGGTAGTGTAGAATCCAATAATCGAATAAACATTTCGGGGCAGAACTAAAATAAACCGTTGTGTAACAATTTGTAGCGTTTTTCATCGTATTTTCATCTCTACAATAAATACGAGCTCAAAAGAGCCAAAAAGAGCCACTGATCCGTCGAAAAGATCCGGATCTTTTGAATGAGCGGAGCGCTCAGAGCCGTTCTTCTTGGTGAACCGTTTTGCCCATCTCTAATCTTTATTCCGAAAACAAAATCACATCCAATCAAGCCACGTCATCCCATCTTACATCGCCCTATAATCATTCGAGTCATCACTCGCGAACACGGTTTTTCGTTCCTTTTCACTTTTGCCTTTCGTCATAGATCTTTGTATTTTCGTCAAAACTAATTCACAGCAACTCCACATTTTTCCAGATTTTTTAATATTTTTAGAGCCAAATTGACTTATTGATGTCATAGTCCTGAATTCTGCTCAAATATGCCCACATAACATGTGGGTATATTATAGCGAACTCCTTATGCGGCACTTTGCCCAGTTCCCGTGGACCAATCATGATTAAATTTGTTATAACGGCTCTTTTCAGGGTATAGTTGTCCCCCGAAGCGTTTGTCAGTCACTTTTAAAGGATAAAAAGTGGAGAAAAAACATTTTCAAAACGCCTTAGCTCGAAAACTTCCGAAATACAGGAATTGGTTTTTCGTCAATTTAAAATAAGTAGCTTAATAATTTAAGAATTTTTTGAAACCACCCAGAGCTCCGTGGGGCCTACCCATCGCTAATGCGTATAATTAACTACCTAATTATTGAATTTTTCATGATTTTTTTCATCAATTTAAATAGTGTTTAATTTAGAAACTATAATTATTTAATACGCGATTATTGTAAATTTTTTGGGTTTTTACGTTCTTAAGACCCGAAACCCCATCAACCCCACCTATCTCTGGTCCTTAGAGAAGGCAGTTGACAGTTGGTTTTCTCGCAACCGTTACGTAACTTAGTGAGGGATGGACGTGAACACACATCACGTGAACGTGCACATGAACGTTCGCTCTCGAAAGTGACTCAAATTTCAAAAATCTTTTTTTCGTTTCATCAAACAGAATTTCATGTCATCCAGTTGTGTTTCCCAAATAACCAAGAATCAAATTTAGTATAGAAGGCATCTACAACTTCGGGATAACCATGTTTTGATGGTTGGGATGTTCTATGCGGACGGGTGAACAACTTTACAGAAAAAAATGAACCGTTGTGTAATAATTTCCAGCGTTTTCAACTCTTCGATAGGCCCGCAACATTATGAGAGTATTATTTGTGTGTAGTGAGTCAGGTTCTCCCACTCCAATATCCTTAGATCCCCCTTAGAGCACCTCCCGTCCTATGCCTGCTTCGGTCATCTCTAGCATCATGAAAATACCACATCCCTGTCTATGGAGCAGATTCAATTATGAGTCCCAGGTGAACCCTTCATTCCCATTAATCAACTCTTCAAAGGACACTCACTGATTGACCACGAGATTTCTTCAAAATTACACTTAGCCAATAGTTTGCGACGGACTTCTTTTATGCTCATGGGTAATCCTGGCCAATCCAATATCTAATGCCCTTCATGTCGGGAGACCTAATAATCATCTCTATCATCCTGACCAAGGACTGTTACCAAAATAGATCTATTATGAAAGCCTGATTTCCTAGGGGTCTAGCCGAGATAAGTGTTGCAATAAAGGGGGTGCTACATTGTGTACTTGTCCCAAAGTTGAAAGAGTAACCTCAGCGAGATATTTGGGCGTGATTATCGACGAAGACCTCAGATGGGATGATCACATTTCGTCACTAGTCAAAAAAGTCTTGAGATTGGGTTATTTTTTCTATAGCGTCAGGAATTGTCTCGACTTTAAATCCCTCGTAATCCTGTACAAATCCCTAGTGCAGAGTTTAATAAGCTTTGGTGTGCTTGTCTGGGGAGGAACCTTTCCATCTTTATTGAATCCTCTGACAACGTCTCAAAAGACCATTTTGAAAATTATAGCTAGGAAACCCAGACGATTTCCCTCGTGTGATTTATTCTCAATCGTTAAGGTGTTCACTGTCAGGCAGATATATGTCAAGTCAGCCCTTATGTTTTTCCATAAACACCCAACTTACTTTGTGTATGGTGGTGTACAAAACAGCCCCTACTTGTTTCGCCTTGCCACACAGGCAGTTGTCCCCTTACCTCAGTCTCGTTTGAAAGGAACTGTACGGCACATTTATCACAGCATGCCTCTATTGTTGAGAAATGCGACCCCAGACATAGCATGCCCCACAAGTTTCTCCAGAGCAACTTATAAGAAGCTTGTCTTCAGTTGGCTGATATCGCGAGGTTATCGTGGCTGCGAAAATTTATTTACCAGCGTATACGTAGTATAAAATAATACCTGATGCTAATTAACAGTAGTTGTTATGTAAGCAATGTACAATTGTTCTATCTAGTAGTAAATTTAATATGTAAGCAATGTATAATAGTTCTATCGAAGCGAAATTTGTACAAAATGTAGTGGACTTGAGAGTTTACTCCCCCACCCAGCACGGAACTGTGTTCTTTGGAGTGGGGTAGTTCCTGAACACCATGATTATTGTACAGTACAAATAGTTCATTTATTTTTATGATTATGATATTGTGCTTATATATTTGCAGGAATAAATTACTTTTCATTTCATTTCATTTCATTTCAGTGTGAGGAATCCCTCCTCACACGGCAATAAGCTTCGCGAAAATGCGTTTACAAACGTTTTACAGTTCTAAAGTTCAATTTAAGTTTCATGATAGCGAAATCACAATAATATCTCAAAAATAAGTTGCTGAAATAAATAATTTCCAGAGTTAAAAAAATCATGGTCATGGCAAAAATCATCATGGAGGGATGGCACAGAAATAATATGATCTGATAAATACAGAATATACAGGATATCCACCATTTGGATGGACCAAACTTCAAGGATCAATTCTACAACTAATTTTCAACAAAAAATTTCTTCAGCAATATTTTATTAACTCATTCAAAATGCCTTCTTTTCACTTCGAAGTTTTTTTCGCGTTTTCGACCTTACGTCATTACAACTGTCAACTGTCATAACTCCTGTTATTTACTAAGTAAATTCAAATTTAAGGATATCGTTGGAAAAAGCGTTAAATTTCCAAGCTACCTAGTGTAAAATCAAAATCTTTGAGCAATGGACCATTTCTAAGAAATTAAGTAAAAAAGCACACTTTAAAACTTTTTCGAAATTTTCTTTTTTCTTTTTGAAGTTTTCACGTTGAAGACCTGTCCATTTTGATAAGCACTCTTTGGAAAAAAAAGAAAAGCTCAAATTGTCAGCTTTCCAACGATATATCAATTTTTTCTTTTAAATTCAAATGAGAGGAGTAAATCAAGTTTGAATGCAAGAAAACGTGTGTTTTACAATAAACTCGACTGTTTTACGTGTTGTGTGGTCACTCTCGATTTCAGAATGACTTGTCAAGTTTGGAATCATTTTCTATGTAATTTTTCACGCTGAATCCAATGGTGATACTTTCGAACAATTCTGACTTCTAGAAAGTGGATTTTTCGAGGAAAACCTTCGTTTTTTCCTCAATGTTCGTAGATATGGTAGTGAGCATATAGTAACACCTTTCTACTCAATAAAAACATCAATCAGCTGGAAAAATTGATACACCATTGGAAAGCTGACAATCTAGGCATTTTTTTCGAAGAGGCAGGTGTTCAACGTGAAAACTTCGAAAATAAAATGATAAAATTTCGAAAAAGTTTTAAAGTGTGCTTTTTGGCTTGATTTTTAAGAAAGGGTCCATCGCTAAAAGATCTTGGTTTTACACTGGGTAGCTTGGAAATTTAACGCTCTTTCCAACGGCATCCTTAAATTCTAATGTACTTGGTAAATAACAGGAGTTATGACAGTTTTAATGATGTAAGGTCGAAAACGCGGAAAAAAAACTTCTAAATGAAAAAAAAGACATTTTGAGTGGGTTAAGAGAAAATTGCTACAAGACATTTTTTGTTAAAAATTAGTTGTAGAATCGATCCTTGAAGTTTGGCTCGTCCAAATGGCAGACTCCCTGTACACAGGTAATTACATGTGGAGCCCCTACAGTAAAACCCAGAGATACTACCAAGAACTGATAGTACAGGGCTATCCAGATTGGATCTTCATGTCTTGCACGGAAGAGGGAGAAGGATCTCCCTAGCTAGGTACTTCTTTTAGTCGAGTCAGTCAGGCTTAGAGCAAGCTAGTGAAGTGACCAAAATGGGAGCTTCGGCGGTCTTGTACTTACCTAGAGCTATTTGACCAATTTATAACCCTATTTGAGCTAAGTTATTTTAAAATACAGTTTGTTTCTTTATATGCGAGTGATGTATGAATCAGACAAACACCTGAAGGAAAGGGAAATTCCGGAAGATGGAATGAGAGTTATCCCATCTCCATCTTACAAATCATACCGCCTCTTGTAATGTCTGTGGACTCCACGTATGCACCACAAATGGCAGCATTTTTTAGTGTTCTGGCTGCCGTCTGAGTGAGAAGTGAGATCGGCCAATATGTAAAGGGACGATGTTGTCCTTCTCTGCGTGCAGCTTCAATGTGCCTTCGTGGGGCGAGAAGGAAATGGAGAGCATGCGACTCATTGTTGGGATTCGTGGACGGAGCTGGAGTCAGTTATGGCCTAAACTAAATTCAAAACACCTTTAGATTGTTTTCAAAAAGATTTTCCAGGCAATTATTCCTCAGAAAAATCATTGTTATGAAAAATAAATTGAATGTTGAAGGGTTATAATCATACAAGTTATGATAGATACAGAAATTACAAAATGCTCGAGATCCCTGCAAGTACAAGTAGGGCAATAATTTTCTGCTTCTGTATAAGAAACGACCTCCGACGTGACAACCTCTCCTCTTCACAAAAGTGCACTTTCACCAAAACGAAAACGTGCCACAAAGTTTCTCCTTCATTACACGTGGCGTATGTCGGGACCTCCTTAGTTCCCCCAACTCATCTCGTACCTTTTCGCCTCTCGAGTACTCATGAAGTAACTTGCTTTTCTCAACTCGGGGAAATTATATTAGGAAGACAGATAATAACCAGGCTTCCCAAGGGAAACACCAGGGAAACCCCCGTTGAAAGGTCGTGTTCAAGAAGGCATCCCTACACGATGGTACGAGCATAGTTAAGGTTTTCGCGGTTGGTTGAGGAGGTGAAGTAAGAAAAGTCTAGTGCGAAGTGAGGAGTGCTTCGCTGAGCTAATCCCCCGAGGCCCTCCGCGCAAATGGTGGTAAGTTAAAAGACCACACAAGGCTGAACCTTAACTTGGTTACAGTTGTTCTTGGATCTCTCTCTCTTCCCTCCCTTGCCCTGTTTTTCCAATTTTATTTCGTGTCTCCCCCTCCTCCCCTCTACTCCTTCAAGGGTGTTGTGAGAAAACTGTTGCTTAGAGACTTTTCCTGAGAAAACCTCTGGAACAGAAAATTAGACAACAATTTGGAAACTCAGTCAATCCTACTCCTCGTTAGGTCACTGAAGTCATTGATTCGTTTTTTCCGTTAATGCCAGCCGATTTTGATGCGGTTTGCTGCAATTATTTTGTTTTTTGGTTCAGTAGGGGCATCAACATAATTTTCATAACAATTCGAAAGAATTATTTGGGTACCTAATGCGTGAAACTAAGTGAGGGGAGCTGCCATCAATATAATTATGGTCGTATGCCTCGACTATGTAAGGTAAGGTCGTGTACCTTGGGTCATTTTTTTTCAAACTCAAACTTAATGTTCAAAAAACCTTCTGAAAAATCCCGTTTTGTTTTCAAATTGAAGGGTGACAACCTGGGAACAAATTAGAAAAAGAATTTTAGCTGAAATCACTATATTTAATATAGTGATTTTTTCAAAAAAAAACTTGAAATTTGACCCAAAGTACCTGAATGTACCTTGGGTCAGTGATGTACTTTGTACTTTGAGTCGGGAATTGTGCCTAGGGTCGCATACAGAAATTTTAAAAAAAATTGTTAAAAATATTAAAAAACACAATGTGTTTTTTAATATTTTTAACAATTTTTTTTTAAATTCATGTCATGAATTAGTGAGAAATCACGTGCTCGGTGTTTGAAAAGTCTTATTTAGGTACTCACAGCCGTGAAACAGATTACAAATTATTATTATTAGAATAGTATGACATTTTGATAGAAATCGTATCGTTTTCACATTAAAAGTTTCTATTTCTGACTACTTATTCCTTATAAAGAAAATCACTATACATATAAATGGCGATATATATATTCAGGTCATGAAGTAGAAAATATAAACAAGGTCAATTCCATAGGTTCATTTTTGGAAATAATAAACCAAAATTGGAAGCTACCTATTGAGAATTAAAAGAAATTAAAACACCTTAATGCCTGCGAATGAAATTGCAAACTTTGCCTCATCGGCTAACTGTTAGCTCTGGCAGGATTCTGATGATGTCTCCAAATCTTCTACGTTTTGCCAAACGAAAAATTCTTTTTTTTTCGGGTGAATCTGACGGTCGCCTGTCCATGCTCAACGGTTGAAGGATGGAAAACCTTTCTCTTATCTCATCGACAACTTCTGCAAGCGCTTTCGGTGGAACTGGAATGGTTTGATTCCGGTTGTACTTCGAGGCATCAGAATTAAACGAAAAAACAACGTAAGCTGGGTGACCCAAGGTACACGCAAAAAATGACTCAAGGTACACGAATACATCAATTAAAACAAAACATCAAATGACGAGTTATCACTCGTAATTAACCACAAAACTATACACCAAAACACCTACCAAAAAACACTTACCGTTCTTTGAGGACCATCAAATTGTGGAGCAGCTAAACTCTGATAAAGGTAAGACAAATTTTAGGTAACTCTTATCAATCCTGCGCCAAATCTGTGAAGAAGAAACTTCTTCTTATTTCATTGACTCAATGACCAGTTTAGATTATGGTGGACACAAACTCTTTTTCAGCAGTCCTTCCTACAGATCTTGGAAATGACCCATGGTACATCCAAGGAACACGACTTTTCCCAACTTAACGGTACTGGACAAAGGCCTTACTTTATAACGCCCTAGAATACAACTGAAAACAAAAAATTAAAATGACAACTGCCAGTACAAGCTTGACGATTTTGGAACAATTTAATCAACGAGGATTGTCTCACCCCAACCCCACCAGTTTGGTGACCATCTGGTTGTTTGGAAACGTCGTTTGGAGCTAAGGCAGATGTAAACAAAGCAGAGAAGGTGGTTTTCACTCGAAAGCTTAGTCTCATCATCCTGAGGATGAGGGTTTTGTTAGTGTAGAGTGAGTGACAAAGCCAGCAGTAAGGTAATGTGGCGATCAGCAATCCAAGATTGGTATATGAAGTTCCAAGGCAACGGGATGACGTGTGTTTGAGATAACCTCATGACCTTGAGAGGATTCCAATAATAAAGCAGTAATCAACTCCTATCGTGTTAGTTCACATCGCTGCCTACTTCTTCTTAATATTAAAATATCAATAATAATTAAAACTAAAGAACTATCACTGGGGTCAAGTCAACTCTTAATCCCAGAAGTAGTTCAAGAAGTTCGGAATATGATTATATCAAAACGTAAATTCTCAAAATTCTACTACGACAAGACAGCGAAAAATCTCCCCGATCTACAAGTTGGACAGGAAGTTTTTGTGAAGTCTCAGATGGGAAAGACGTGGAACAAGGGAATTGTTGAGAAAAGTCATGGGAATTCTTATGACGTTACTAGCGATGACTGTCGAACTTACCGTCGTGATCGTACATGGCTACGCCCCAATCAAACGTCGGAGACAGCTCGACCAAGAAAATCAGTCATCATCCCAACTTCTCCAAAACTACCGATTTTTCATGATCAAAACACAAGGAAATCAGTCGGAACGTCTCCAAAATCAACAAAACAAAAAACCTCTTCCCCAAAAATCGAATTACAAAGAAAATCACATAAAGATGAAAAACAATCAAGAACAGCGCCAGGCATTTCATCTACTGGAAACCAAGGGGGAACTGTAACTTCACGTTTTGGCAAAAATTATAAACCAACGAAAAAATACTTATTTGACAGTGACGACAGTGCAAGTGATAAAAGCTCAAAAGAAAATAAATGAATAATATATTATATGAGTAAATAAATTATATATATGTATTTGATTGATCTGAAAGTATTGAGTTATTGAAGAGTAAAGGAAAAATATCGTTTGTATTAATAGCATGAAATTTAGAATTGAAGCTAATCTAATGTATTGCTACTTAATGTGAATTGTTTAAGATTAATGTTGGAAAATTAATTGAATTCTCGTTATAACCAAATTAATAGTAAAAAAAAAGGAATTTTTGAGATGACCTCATGACCTTGAGAGGATTCCAATAACAAAGCAGTAATCAACTCCTATCGTGTTAGTTCACATCGCTGCCTATTTCCTCTTAATATTAAAATATCAATAATAATTAAAACTAAAGAACAATAGTTAAACAACGTGGCTCTCGGAGAAAAAACTGCAAATTATTGCCCAAAAGTTTATAATTTTCTGTACAGATCACCCTTCTTTTTATATTGTTCCAAAACGGACTTCAGTGGAAAAAAAAAAACGTCTGCCAAGTGGGTGTGGCACATAGCTTCCTCGTATCCATAACCCGATTATATAGATCATCCGATGCATAGTAGTTAATCTCAAAACACCAATCTCTAAGTACCTTTCACTACTCTCATAGGGGACCATCTACACGCTAATCTGGACAATCCTAGAAAATTTCATCAAATTCGGATGAAAAATGTAAATGTTATGGCTGTTACAAGGATTGTACGTATGCGCATGCGCAGAGGCTTCTATAAATTTTAAGGCGTTGATTTTCATTGGGGACCATCTACAACCTAATCCGCTTAATCCCTACAAATGTCATTGAAATCGGGTAGAAAATGTGGAAGTTATGGCCGTTCCAATGAAATTCACGTTTGCGCATGCGCAGTGGCTACAATCAATTCGAAGGTGACAATTTTCGTAGGGGACCATCTAGATAATAATCTGTAACATCCCTGAAAATTTCATCGAAATCGGACGGTAAATGTACCGTCGTAAATGTTATGGCCATTACAAGGAATTCACGTTTGCGCATACGCAGTCAATTAATTAATAAATTAATAAATAAATAAAAATAAAAAGTCCATGCTAAAAATTTTAAGCAATATAATTTTATTGAAATAGCTTCGTTTTCCTTGAAAATCCACTAACAAATGGAACTTGAAAAAAGTTTAAGAAAGAAATCAGCTTAAATACCGTTTGAACGAAATGTCCAGGTGATGCACGAAGAGTTGGGTAGATAGATTTTTGGTGTGGCAAACTAGTTCATGGGCAGTGTTTGGAAGTCCGTTTGACGGCGGCGTATATGAGGAATCGACAAAGGCAAGAAGAGGGGTCGGTTTTTCCAATCAAAAGCTGCCGTTTTTCGAAAAGCGTTGGTGGTGAGGAAGTGGAAGGGGGAGTGGAGGGGTAGTGATTGCTCAATTAATGGTGTTTACAGAACAGTCGAGGCTTCAGCCCTTCGAAAAAGAGGAAATAAAACTGCGGATTCGCAAAAAGCGCTCGGGCGCTGGAGATTCGGAGGTTGTTCGCTTGATTGGCCAGCGGTCCGCAGTATTTGCGGGTGCTCGATCCAAAAAAAAAAAAATCGAAATCAGACGTCTGGAAAACCCGATGACGCGCGGTTTGCGGAGGCTGTGCAGTGTCGCTCTCTATTAGTATCGACGGTCAACTCGAAACATCGAGGGAACTGGTGTCAATTTATTTGTAGATAATGAAAATAATCGACCAAAATTTATCGTTCATAGGAGTGGAAACAGATAAACACAGTAAAGCGCTCTAATCACAGTCTACTCACTCGTGAGCACTATTACAGGCGCCCCTGTTGGATGAAACATCACTTAGGAACAGTGAGAACAGATTGAAGTGAAAATCTCTTTGAAGCATCAGAATAGAAGTTCAGGGTGGGGGATGAATGAATGGATGATTCATTGAACGTTTTTACAAGTCATGTTACACATTAATCTTGTTACACACATTATTGGGATGAGTAATAGGAGGAAATGGAACGCGGGTAATTAAACACGAAAAAAGGCTGCCAAGTGGGTGTGGCACATAGCTTCCTCGTATCAATGCCCCGATTATGTGGGATTCTTAAAAAATCAATCTCCAAGTACCTTGTAGTACCCTCACTGGGGACCATCTACTCCTCATTCCGTACAATCTCTGAAAATGTCATCAAAATCGGATGGAGAATGTAGAAATTATGGCTGTTAACGCCTCAGCGTTCTGTTTTATTTTATTATTACCTATGTCTATTTTTAATTTTTATTTATTTAATTGGCACTACGGTCCCTTGAGAACCAGGGCCTTCTCGACAATGGATTTCCATTCCTTCCTGTCCAGAGCTTGGGTCCTCCATCTACGTACTCCAAGCTGGATCAGGTCCTCCTCTACGTCCTCCAGCCAACGCAGACGTGGTCTTCCTCTTATTCTTCTTCCACCTGGCATCCCATACAAGGCTTTTCGCGGATATCTCGCTTCAGGCATTCTTTCTACGTGGCCTAACCACCTGAAGCGGGCTCGCCTGATGAATGCCAATAAATCGGGCTCTCCTTACAGGTGTCTCAGCTCATTTTTTGATCCCGGAAATAAATCAATCGACAGTAAATTTCATTAACATCTTGAAAAAATGTTTAAGTACCGCATCTCACAAAATAGTAGTATCAAATAAAAAACAGAAAATTACACCGTGGATTACATTAGGTCTGATAACCTCTATAAGGAAAAGAGATAAATTAAAACAAAAAGTTTCTGTACAGCCTTTTAACCTGTCACTGAAAACTTACTACACCAAATATCGTAACTATTTGAAGAATCTAATCCGGAAAACAAAAAGAGATTACTTTGATGAAAAATTCAAAAAAGTTGAGGGTGATCCTAAAAAAGAGTGGGAAGTATTGAATGAGGTGTTGAACCGAAATAGAAGACATACTGCTGAGTGCCCTATGGCATCGGAAATTAGTAAGAAAGGTAAAATAAAACTAGAAACAGCTCGCCTGGAAGCTTCCGAGGTACTAAATACCTACTTCTCAAATGTTGGACAATCGCTTGCGGAAAAATTGCAGGAGAGTAGAAATAGAACTGGTTGTTCTAGCGACATATCTCGTATTCTCCGCCCCATCCCAGACTTGGATAATATATTCATAATACCAGAAATTACGGAAATAGGTTTGAATAACGTTTGTAACCAGCTTAGAGGAAACTCAGCAGCTGGAATGGACGAAATTCCATCTAAGCTTGTCAAGAAATACCTCAAATATTTGAAAGTTCCACTTCTCCACATAATTAACACTAGCATTTCTGCCTCAAAATTTCCTGACATCTTAAAAACTGCAAAAGTGGTGCCGCTGTTTAAGGGAGGAGATAAACTTAACCCGGGAAATTTTCGACCCATATCAATGTTAAGTACCATATCTAAATTGCTGGAAAAATGGGTGAAAATAAATTTGGTTCTTTACCTTGAAAGAAATAATTTATTGAGTTCAACCCAATATGGATTTCGGCAGGGATTAGGTACTGAGGATGCATTGTTTGATATCACTGAGGAACTATATAAAACGCGTGATCAGAAATTAAAGGGTATCATCACGTTCTTAGATCTAAGTAAATGCTTCGATTCAATAGATCGAAACTTGCTTTTGGACCGGATGCAGGAAGTTGGGATCGTTGGCTCAAGTCATTCGTGGTTTTCCAGTTACTTGGAGTGTCGTAAACAAGTTGTAGAGGTGGGAAATCACTACAGTCACGTAAAAGAAATAAATTACGGAGTAATTCAAGGAAGCACTCTAGGTCCTATTTTATACTTAATTTACACAAACATGTTGCCTTTGGTACTTCATTTTGGTCAAGTCTTTCTTTTTGCGGACGATACGGCACTCTTGGTGAAGGGGTCGGAGTGGTCAAACGTTTTTCAGCAGATGCAACATGCCTTGAATGTAGTTGGTCGATGGATGATGGAAAGCGTCTTAACGATAAACCAAAGTAAGACCAAATATATGCTGATAGGTAGTCAAATAAATATCCTCCCTCATCTCAATCTAAAAATACACACATGTGGCTCATTAGTTTCTGAAAATAATTGTTCATGCGAAAAACTTGAAAGGGTATCATCTTATAAATATTTAGGTATCATTCTTGACAATAACTTAACATGGAAAACTCATATTGATTATGTACACTCTAAAGTAAGGAAATTTATAGCCATATTTTACAATGTAAGGTATCTTCTTCATAAAAATAGATTAAAACAAATTTATATCTCACTTGTACAGTCTACACTGCAATATGGTATCTTGACTTGGGGAGGTGCTTATTCCAGCATACTAGACAAGCTAAATATACTCCAGAAAAGATTATTAAAAATAATGCTGGGAAAATCCCAACGCTATCCGTCCAGATTAATATACAATGAGTCAAAAGTATTTAGCATAAGACAATTGTTTATAAAAAATGTATTGCTTCACTTTCACAAATATCCCGACATTATAACTTACTCTAGAGACCATCAATATCAAACACGCTTTGTTTTGGATAAAAATGTGACAAATCCCAGACCAAACTTATTCCTCACCACTAGAAGCCCTAAATATATAATTTACCTAATATACAATCAAATAGATTTAAGAATGAAAGATCCGACTACCAGCTCGAGAAACGTGTATAAGAAATTAATTTATACATGGCTCATTCAAAATGGTACAGAAAACTGTGACTCCATTTTAATGAGTATTTATAGATAATGAAAAATTGTAGAATATTTTATTATATAAGTATATATGTGTATTTTTTTTTCTTTCTCTAATTTAGTTGTGTACGCAATTTTACCAAATTAACTCTGAAAATTTGGTAAATTATTTTAAAAAAAGCGCAACTCTTGTGTCGGCGACACGGGCTCTTAGCCTAATGCCGAACAATATTATTCATTAATTTGCTTTGTATTTTCATTTTTTTTTTATTGTATATTGTCTTCTTCATGAATAAAGTCTCTCTCTCTCTCTCTCTCTCTCTCTCTCTCATCATTCCTTCTGATTCGCCATTCTCCATTCTCGTAAATGGGGCCAAAGATTTTACGTAAAATCTTGCGCTCCCAGCAGTTGAGGAGTCTTTCATTTGCGGAAGTCAAGACCCATGTCTCACAGCCGTACGTGACTACTGGGCGCATAATGGTCTTATAAATTGTGATCTTACTCCGACGGGATAGTCCTCGGAATTTCAGAGCCTTCTGTACTGCCCAGAAGCATCTGTTACCGGCTGCTATACGTGCTTTAATTTCAGTTGTTACGTCGTTGTCTTCCGTTATCATGACGCCCAGATACTTGAATTCATGGCAGACAGGGAAATCCTGATTCCCAATCCGAGAGGTGGTTTGCGTCAGAGGAGGTTTTCTGGAGGTCTTCATGAACATAGTCTTTTTCTCGTTTATCTTCAAGCCTCTTTGGTTTGCTGCCCGTTCAAACTCCTCGACTGCTCCTGAAAGTGCAGGTATTGTTCGTGCCATGATATCAACATCATCTGCGTATGCCAAGTGTTGGGTGAGCCAGTTATGGATAGTTCCACCTGGGTTAGTGCGAATACCCCTAATAGCGCCTTCTAAAGAAAAATTGAAAAGGGTTGTGGCCAGTGGATCACCTTGACGTAGGCCTATGTTCACAAGGAAGTTCCTGGCTAGGGACCCCAACACCTTGACTCTGCATGAGGCGCTCTGCATTGTCACTCTGACAACACGCACAAGCTTTTTAGGGATACCAAAAGTCATCAGGTCTTCATAAAGCTTTTCTCTGAGAATGCTGTCGTAGGCTTGTTGGAAATCTATGAAAAGGTGATGAAGATCAACATTATGTTCGTACGTTTTCTCCAGTGAAGTGTGAAAATGTGATCCACTGTGGATCGATTGCGGCGAAAACCACACTGGTATTCGCCTATCTTCCGCTCCATGTGTTCTACAAGCTTTTGGTTTAGCCAACAAGTTAATATCTTGTACGCTGTGCACATCAAGGCTATACCCCTATAGTTTGAGCAAACCATTTTATCGCCTTTTTTATGTATTGGGCAGATCCCTGCAATACTCCACTCGTCGGGCATTTTCTCTTCATTCCATATCATCAGGATCAATTCATATAACTCCTTCCATAAGTCCTCACCACCATACTTGATAAGCTCGGCGGGAATGCTATCTACACCAGGAGATTTACAATTTTTCTGGTTATTGATAATACCAAAGATTTCCTCTCGGGTTGGCGGATCTATTTGATCAGCATTTGAGTCCGTCAGGTTTATATTCACTTCTTGTACATCAGAGGTGTCCACATTTAGTAGGTCCTGGAAGTAGGTGGTCCATTGTTCAGCTATTTTTGCGGGGCCTGTTATCAGGTTTCCATCAGTATCCTTGCAAAAGGTAACCTTAGGATTGTACCCTGCTTTCATTTGTTTCAGCTCCCCATAAAATTTTCTTGTTTTGCCACTATCAAAGGCTTCTTGCAGTTCCTCCAGTTTCTTCCGGTCAGAATGTCTATTTTTAAGCCTGTGAATTATCTGGGCAAGTTCACAGGGATGAGGGCAAGCGTGCTCAAGTTGTGAAGTGCAAGTGGGGGCGCAGCGGATTGTCCTACGGCTACCAACGACAAGTCGCGTCAGTCTCATCTCAAGCTCTTGAGGTCCATTATCCTGAGGTTCCAGTATCCTCTATTCAGGCATTCGCCATATTTTTCTTGCTGCCCTGCAACTGCTCTGCCTGTGACGACGACGTTGGTTCTCAGCATCCCACCTTGTCTACATCAATATCCGTCGAGCTAATTTTCTTGGGCACCATCGCGGAATCGCTTCTCTGACGCTTTTCCTCGAATTACGCTTTGCATTCACTGAGGATTTCTGGTCAATCCTCAATGGGTCCTCCAGGTCAATGCTCCTTCATACGACAGCAGTGACCTACTACCTAATAGTTATGGAACACATTTATCACCTGTATTTATTACCTTATGATAGGTACCTTCTCTCATTCCTGTTTCGTATTGCACTATCGACGCATGTTCTAATACTAACCAGATGGAAGTGGAATCTACTTGTTTGTGTCTACAGATGGGCACGGCGGCGACTTCAATCCGTACCTACCTACTGTTCGCAGACAGAAAGAATGCGGTTGGCCAATTCCCGAAGGGTATACCTGCTAACATGGACGACTATCTTTCCCAAATTCTTAGGTAGCCTGTTGAGTCAGGCTGGGGAAAGGGCTGAGCCTCTGTAATCATAATCCAGGCATCGAGCAACTCGAGTCATAATAAGGTTGAGGGCCCCTCCACTCAGCCAATCGTTAGGAAGGATTTTTATTTCGTATTTTGCCCTTCTATTTACCCTTCAGTCGCCTTTAAAATTTGAAAGAAGCATCTTCCTTTAGGTACTAGGAAGCGTGCTTTTATTTTTGAACGAATGAATGTACATTCTCTTAAGACTTTCAAAAAGAATAAGGAACCTGTTTTATTTTTTATTATTGTTCTGTATTTGTTTTGTTTTGCAGGTAATAAATCAATCTTTTTATTTCATCATCGGTCTGTAGACAACAACCCTCGGTCTCATTTTCACTGGCTTGAGTGGCAGGTAGAAGAAGGATGATGTTTTTGGGACTGTATACACAAGGACACCTCACCAAACCATCCGCATTCTTTCAATCTGCAAACAGTACCTACCTACCTTTTTGAATTCCCTATGATTATTAGTTTTCACTTTTTGGTGTTTACATTCATTTTTGAGGTCGGTCCGACTTTTGCTTTTTTTAAAAAAGGTTTTTATTTTATTATTGTTTTTGAGCATTGAGCCAGTCAGAACTGCCAAATCTCTTTCTAAGAATTTTGGATTTGGCTGAATTTAGGCTTTAAAAATTTATCCAATCTACAGCGCAGATCAAACGGCCTTCAGAAGGTGAAAGGCGTTGCCAATTTACTCCCTATGAATTTTGTTACGACCAAAGACGGTTCATATCCGTGGAAATACTAGCGATGGAGAACGTTTAGTCTCCCGCCAGTCGTAGTGGCTACTAAATCAGCAAAAACCTCTGATAGCATCAGAACACGAGAATAAGTGAGCCATTGAGGCCCTTTTTATACGACGACCTTCCCAAATCTGATGCTAAACACATATAAGTTCTCAGTTACATTTATGGCAGTTCTTATAAGGAGGTAACTTAACACCATTTCCCACTTTGGCCTCCCTTTATCGCCATATCTCCCATGGAGATCTCCCTGCGAGGAGGTAAGACTCGCGCTCGACCGTATACTCACCTAAAAGAAAAAACACTGACAATATCCCTCGAGTTACGTTGTCTTGTTTATATTTCATGGTATCAGGGCGAAGGAGGGTCGAGCCGAGGGGAGGCAAAAATAGGGTAAAACGCCATTTCATCCCCGAGCTGTTCCATTTCCCTCGGCCCGCCTGCAGTGATAATTCAAAAATACTGTGATGAGTTGAGCCCTAGCGGGACATTAATATGCCGTCCTAAAAGTGTCATACTCGCGCGAGTATGAAGCTCTGCCCTCGAGATTCGTTCCTGTTGTTTCATCGTCCTCGAATAACTTTTTGCGCAGCTAAAAAAAATATTCTCACTGTCAAAATCACGGGTGTTTTGAAAACATTGCAACATCCTTTTCGTATCTACTGCTATACAGATTTTAAGTTATAATATCTTGTCTTATAGTATCTCAACTGCCGAAATCGAAAATTAATTCCCAATTAGTTTTAAAGAAGACAAGATGTTTCTTCGGGTTTTTTTTTTCAATTTTAAGATATTTTTCGTGTTTTTGACCTCATGTCATTAACCCATCAGTTCCCCTGGCTAGCTAAACCAATTGTTCTCAAACTTTTCCCAGTATTTTTTTTATTTTTTTTTTTCGTTTTTGAATACAGTGCTTTCAGAAAGTTTAGGGACACCCCTCATTTGACACTCTCATTCCAGTGTCCCTAAACTGTCTGCTACTTTCCTTGGTAAAGCATGGGAAACAAACCCTTTCGTTAGAAAAAATTCTCCCTAAGTGTTTTCTTCAAGTTTTCATGAGAAAAAACAGTTTTTAGGCTGTTTTTTGGGGCAAAAAATTCTACAATTTGGAAAATAATTGAGATATTGCAATTTTTATTGTTTCAAGTATTATTGTTTAAAAATAGTAGGTACTTTAAAATTTTCACTTTGGTGTGAGATGAGAATAAAGGGAATTTAATGCTCTATTCATTGGTATCCTCAAGTTTGAATTTAGTCGGTAAATAACGGGAGTTTTAACGACAGAAAGTCAAAAACTCGAGAAAAAAATCTTAAAATTGAAGAAACTTGGAAAAACAAGGGAGGTCTTAGTCTGTGAATAAAAGGGGTTTTTCCCACTTTTCTTTGGTAATTATTGGTCGATTTTGATGATTCCAGCGCAATCTTTTAGTTTTCCTGGATTAATGCACTAATGAATTTCAAAAATGCTTGAAAATTTCAAATTTAGGTACAATTTTTAACTTATTAATTACTTTTGGAATTAAACAAGGGCATTAGTGTAGAGATTATAAAAATACGAAGAATGCCACAAGAAACATGAAAATGGATGATCATTTCCTGAGAAAAATGAGAGAAACTGTTGGTGAAAACCGACCAGCTATGAGAAGATTGGGGAGTCTCTGGAGTGGTGGTTGGCTATGCTGCTCCTTCAGACGAGGGGGTGGGGGGAAGGAGCGACCAAGCGCCGGTTCCTAACAGATTAGCCCAGATAACCCTGAAGTTATTTTTACTAATTTTTTTTAATTTTTTCGTATGTTTAGTGTCATAGGTGTTGTCTGAAGACGAATTTGGCACTCTTTTTGGCAATTCTTTGGCAATTTTTTCCCATTTTAATGAGGTCATAAATGGACATCCTTCCAGAAGGACGTCAGTAGAATATGCAAGCAACCTCTCTCGCATATTCCTTATTCTTATGAGATAACAAATGAGACTCAAGATTGAAAATACACTTTTTTATTCAATCAAAACTGCATATAAAACCATGTTTCATTTAAAATTGACAAAATTTATTTTGTGTGGAACGATAAAAAACTAAAAAGTGTAGAAATATGTCACATTTCAAGCATGCGGTTGTCGCCTTCGTCTTGGAAAATCTGCAGTGCAGCTGCTTCCCTTTTGGTTTATTATTTTCAATAATAAGCCTTTGGAATCGAGCAAGAAAAAAAAATTTTAACCCCCCCTCAAAATTTGATGTTTTACGTTTCAAGGTACGTAGAATACGAAAATCGAATAAAAAAATTTCCGTCCGTCCGCCGTACGCGGCACTTTTCTTAGCAACACTGGACCGATTTGGTTCAAATTTGGTATATGGGCTCCATTTGGGGTCTAGTTGTGCCGCGAAGCTTTTGGTTGATGTAGGTCACTTCTAAGGGGTGAAAATTAAGGGTTGAAATTTTCAAGAGTGCCCTAGCTCGGAAACTCTCGAAATAAAGGTATCGTTTTTTCACCAATTTCAAATAGTATTGAATTTTTTAAAATTTTTGAGACCACCCGGAGCTCAGTAGGACAAACCGTTCGGTCCCTACGAGTACTTGAAGGTTTTCCTTCGATAAAACAGAATCATGAGTGTGAATCGCAAAAGAGGTCTAATCTCCATTCAAATTTTATCGGACTAAAATGCGATCGCTGTTCATTTCTTCGATTTGTATACAATTTTGCCTTCTGCGTAACCAGTAATCAAATTTCCATATGAAGCTTTCTATTTTTCGAATCGAGTGTGAAGCGTTTAGTTCTTTCTAATAAACTTGATTGTGAAGGTGTGAAGCCAGTATGGTGTGGTAGGTAGTACCTAGCTGGTAGGTAAAAAAAAACGTTGGTACGTAAAAAAAATGTTGGTGGGTAAAAAACGCTGCAAATCATTGCTCAAAGGCTTCTTCACTCTTCAGATCACTGATCAACTGAGTGAGCTCCGAGACCATTTTCAATCCTATTGAATGGAAGTGCTCTTCCAGGCGTCTCCAGCATTCGAGGAGATCTTCTTCACTCCTCAGATCACAGATCAGCTGAGTGAGCTCCGAAGCCATTTTCAATCCCATTTAACGCAGGAAGATGAAATTTGAGAGGGAAGGACAAGGGAGAATACAGATGGTGGTAGGTGCTATTGATGGAGAACCAGTGATCAAAACAGAAGGGTGATATATACAGAAAATAATAAACCTTTGAGCAATGATTTGCAGCGTTTTCCTATCTTTTCGTCTACTCCTGCATGTCCAACGTAGTGTTCTTTCTTATCGAATCTAAAAAAAATGATAAATAAATTCAATAATAAATTATCATTGAAAATGATTGAAAGGCTGCAAACAAGTATTTGATTTTCACTCACCGACAGTCTTGGCTATTGTTATCGGAAAAAACAAATCGAAATACTCAAGGGATGACAACTTTTGTTTGGGACCATGCATTGGTGACTACTCTCTAAGTGCAGCTGAAAGAGACTGGTCTTTTGTCCACTTGTACAATTTTTTGGGCGGTTTTGGTTTACGGACTAGATGTTTCCCCCTCTTCTTGTCAGACATATTTTCATTGGAAGTTGATGGTTGGGGATCATCATCGCTTTCATCATCTTTATCATGATAAGGAATGCTATTCAAAATTGCAGGAGCAAAAAGTTGACTGCGTGGCAAATTATCGAAAACAGGTCTTTCATCCGGTGATGTCATGAAAGGCATTTGTTGAGGTAATAAAGTTATATCGACTTCCCCTCGACCTATTGCATCATCATTCCCCTCCAAAAAATCCAATATATTATTTGATGTAAAGGAAGCAACTCTTGCAGAAAAATCGATAAATCCAAAAAAATCAGCAAATGAAAAAATATAGGAATCATTATTGTTGTGTCTTTCTTTGTTTTACCAATATTATCAAATTTAAAGCCTGATGTTATAGTGTTTTTTTCCAATTTTTAGTTACAATAGTCAGGTTTTTTTAACACCAATTTCATGATTAGTGTTCCTGGTTTATACAACCTCTTCATTTCCGACCGTGGTTTGATGTTCAAACCGAAACTCATCCTCTGAGCCCTGATGAAGAAAATAAATTTTTTGAAAATTTGGTGAAAGAGGAGGATTTTGCTGTTGGACCCAAATCCCAATAAAATTGACATGAAAAAATATAGGGACGGAAGGATTTTGAATGTGTATTCTACTGACGTTCTTCCAGAAGGATCGACGTGAAAAGTGGTAATAATGGAGACGAAAATGGCAAAATTACATCAATAACATGTCATACCCTTAGTAGAGAGTAGGGACAATAGAATATCAACGAAGAAATAAAAATAAAAAACTCGGCGCTTTGCGCCTCGGCGGGGGGCTCCGCCCCCCTGCACCCCCCGGTTTATTTCTTTTTCCATACTCTGTATGAAATCATAGGAACACAGAATGTGTTTTTGCGATACTAGTCATCCGTTAAATAAAAAACAACAATAATAAATGTGGAGTTGACATTAACATGACAACCAATAAACATATCACCAGATGTTTTTTCTGTCGCTTTTTCGTGACGATTTTTTTCGGTAGGTCATCGCAAAAACACATTCTGTGTTAAAAAAGTCCATTCATGCAGCATGAATTAATGAGCGAATTTTCAAAGAAATCATTCAGTTTAAGGTGTGGTTAAGAAAAGGACCAATGGTGTTGCAATTTGTTGTAGAAAGTTTTTTTTTTCGATTCTTGGTTTATATATATGTATATATATTTTTTTTACATGCTTTTACACCAATAATTGACGTCCCGGAAGACGTGAAATCACTGGGCTGAAAGCTGAATCTAGGAGCCCGAAAAGCGTTCTGAGTCACCTTGTTTATCACATATTTTTCTCCTTGGTGCGTTACCTGCTGCATCTAAGTAATTAATTTAATAACATTTAAATATATTCGCGATATGTACGAAAAAATCGTGCGATTTTCAATAATACACTCGGTTTTAAACGTTTCTATCGGTGGCAGTTGTCGATTGAATATTTGAACAAAGACTCTTTTTTTTTTTTTTTTTTTTTGCTTCCGAGTCTACCAAGGTAGCGGAAGCTTTGTTTTCACTTTTCAAAGACGAAAAAAAAAAGTTCTCCAAAATCAAAATTTTCACTCGCGTTTTGCGTTTCAGACCTTTCTGAACAATTTTGGTTCCGTGTCTGTCTGTCTGTGTGTCTGTCTGTCTGTCTGTCTGTGAGTCTGTCTGTCTGTCCGTCTGTCATCAATTCCTTGTAACGCGCATAACTATACGAAGTTATTGTTCGATTTCGATGAAATTTTCAGGGATTGTGCGGGTTGGTGTGTAGACGGTCCCCTATGAAAATCATTATCCTCGGACTGATACAAGCGACTGCGCATGCGCAAACGTGAATTCCTTGTAACGGCCATAACTTCTACATTTTCCATCCGATTTCAATGAAATTTTCAGGGATGTTACAGATTAGTATTTAGATGGTTCCCTATGAAAATCACCACCTTCGGATTGATAGTAGCTACTGCGCATGCGCAAACGTGAAATTCCTTGTAATGGCCATAACTTCCACATTTTCCACTCGGTTTCGATGAAATTTTCAGGGATTATGTGGATTAGGTTGTAGATGGTCCCCTATGAAAATCATCATCCCCGGACTCATAGAAGCGACTGCGCATGCGCAAACGTGAATTCCTTGTAACGGCCATAACTTCTACATTTTCCATCCGATTTCAATGAAATTTTCAGGGATGTTACAGATTAGTTGTTAGATGGTCCCCTATGAAAATCGCTACGTTCGGATTGATAGTAGCTACTGCGCATGCGCAAACGTGAAATTCCTTGTAACGGCCATAACTTCCACATTTTCCACTCGGTTTCGATGAAATTTTCAGGGATGTCACAGAGTAGTGTTTAGATGGTCCCCTATGAAAATCATAGAGAATTGTTTTTCATAGAGGGATTCATTCATAGAGGAACGGTCTCCTGTGAGAGAGACGAGGCTTCAATAGCGCAGAGGATTGAGACTTGATTTGTGCTCTAAGGATCGCGGGTTCGAATCCCAGTCGAGGCTAAGAATATTTTTGATCCAATCACGTACATCTACTCACTTAATTTTTCATCCGAATTTGATGACATTTTCTAGGATTGTCCGGATTAGCGTGTAGATGGTCCCCTATGAGGGTAGTGAAAGGTACTTAGAGATTGGTGTTTTGAGATTAACTACTATGCATCGGATCATCTATACAATCGGGTTATGGATACGAGGAAGCTATGTGCCACACCCACTTGGCAGACGTTTTTTTTTTTTTTCACATGAACTCATAGAGTACCCACACGGCTACTGCATTTCTGGTAACAACAAATATACGCACGTATTCATTATATATATATATAGCTACAAACTTTTCTTAATTTTGGACAATTTTCATTTTTGAAAAAAGCATTCATATCAGAAATTTTGTGCTGAATCCGAATATACCATAAATTACCATGATTTTCAATGTAAAGACCTCAAAAAACGGGAAAACCCCATTTTTTTGAGTTTTTTTTGAATTTTGGACCACTTTGGATTGTCCAAAATTGCTGGTTAACGAACTTGACCTATGGTTTGTTGTTACAAACATTTTGGCAAAAACTAAAAGAAAATTTTTAAACAATTACTCAAGTTATCGTCCGGAATGACACATATATATATACATATGATTTTTGGAAAAACTTCAGGGATCGTTTCAGAATGTTCCAAAACGGATTTCAGTGTGAAAATTTTTCGAAAAAGTCGATTCTAAAAATTTCGAGGCCATTGCAATAGCTTCATTTTTTTTTTTGAAAATTCGCTAATAACACGCTGCAAATTATTGCTGGGTATGCTTTGAAGATCTTAGGAGTCCATATTCGTGTTCTAGTCGTCTCTACGAACTCATAGAGTACCCACACGGCTACTGCATTTCTGGTAACAACAAATATACGCACGTATTCATTATATATATATAGCTACAAACTTTTCTTAATTTTGGACAATTTTCATTTTTGAAAAAAGCATTCATATCAGAAATTTTGTGCTGAATCCGAATATACCATAAATTACCATGATTTTCAATGTAAAGACCTCAAAAAACGGGAAAAACCCTTTCTTTTTTAGTTTTTTTTAAATTTTGGACCACTTTGGATTGTCCAAAATTGCTGGTTAACGAACTTGACCTATGGTTTGTTGTTACAAACATTTTGGCAAAAACTAAAAGAAAATTTTTAAACAATTACTCAAGTTATCGTCCGGAATGACACATATATATATACATATGATTTTTGGAAAAACTTCAGGGATCGTTTCAGAATGTTCCAAAACGGATTTCAGTGTGAAAAATTTTCGAAAAAGTCGATTCTAAAAATTTTGAGGCCATTGCAATAGCTTCATTTTCTTTGAAAATTCGCTAATAACACGCTGCAAATTATTGCTGGGTACGCTTTGAAGATCTTAGGAGTCCATATTCGTGTTCTAGTCGTCTCTACGAACTCATAGAGTACCCACACGGCTACTGCATTTCTGGTAACAACAAATATACGCACGTATTCATTATATATATATATAGCTACAAACTTTTCTTAATTTTGGACAATTTTCATTTTTGAAAAAAGCATTCATATCAGAAATTTTGTGCTGAATCCGAATATACCATAAATTACCATGATTTTCAATGTAAAGACCTCAAAAAACGGGAAAAACCCATTTTTTTTTTAGTTTTTTTGAATTTTGGACCACTTTGGATTGTCCAAAATTGCTGGTTAACGAACTTGACCTATGGTTTGTTGTTACAAACATTTTGGCAAAAACTAAAAGAAAATTTTTAAACAATTACTCAAGTTATCGTCCGGAATGACACATATATATATACATATGATTTTTGGAAAAACTTCAGGGATCGTTTCAGAATGTTCCAAAACGGATTTCAGTGTGAAAATTTTTCGAAAAAGTCGATTCTAAAAATTTTGAGGCCATTGCAATAGCTTCATTTTCTTTGAAACTTCGCTAATAACACGCTGCAAATTATTGCTGGGTATGCTTTGAAGATCTTAGGAGTCCATATTCGTGTTCTAGTCGTCTCTACGAACTCATAGAGTACCCACACGGCTACTGCATTTCTGGTAACAACAAATATACGCACGTATTCATTATATATATATATAGCTACAAACTTTTCTTAATTTTGGACAATTTTCATTTTTGAAAAAAGCATTCATATCAGAAATTTTGTGCTGAATCCGAATATACCATAAATTACCATGATTTTCAATGTAAAGACCTCAAAAAACGGGAAAACCCCATTTTTTTGAGTTTTTTTTTGAATTTTGGACCACTTTGGATTGTCCAAAATTGCTGGTTAACGAACTTGACCTATGGTTTGTTGTTACAAACATTTTGGCAAAAACTAAAAGAAAATTTTTAAACAATTACTCAAGTTATCGTCCGGAATGACACATATATATATACATATGATTTTTGGAAAAACTTCAGGGATCGTTTCAGAATGTTCCAAAACGGATTTCAGTGTGAAAATTTTTCGAAAAAGTCGATTCTAAAAATTTCGAGGCCATTGCAATAGCTTCATTTTTTTTTGAAAATTCGCTAAAAACGCTTGCATACGAGTCTGCAACACATTGAAACATTTTCATGCCCCCCCCCCCTCCCGAGACATCTGGGAGCTCGATTTTCGACTCAGCTGATCCGGGAGCTCGATTTTCGACTCAGCTGATCTGGGAGCTCGATTTTCGACTCAGCTGATCTGGGAGCTCGAATTTCGACTCAGCTGATCTGGGAGCTCGATTTTCGACTCAGCTGATCTGGGAGCTCGATTTTCGACTCAGCTGATCTGGGAACTCGATTTCCGACTCAGCTGATCTAGGAGCTCGATTTTGGCTCAGCTGATCTGGGAGCTCAATTTTCGACTCAGCTGATCTGGGAGCTCGATTTTTGGCTCAGCTGATCTGGGAGCTCAATTGTCGACTCAGCTGATCTGGTAATATCAAACTGTAAAGTACCTACCTAACTGTAAAGTACCTACCTGTAAAGTACCTAACAACTTCACTTCTGATGGTCATAATCATCATTGTGGCGACTTGGGACAAATTTCGTTAGCAATTTTCGTTAGCAAATTTTGTTAGCAATTAATTTCGTGACGATTTTTTTTTTTATGTGCCATATGAAAGACATGAAAATGTCAAAATGAATAGGTACTTACCCATCAACTATGAACTCTGGGTGACCGCTCATGATTGAAGCTACTGGGGAAAAACTGCACTGAGTACCTGTTGGTCGCATACTGAAGACAAAATCGGTTCCCTCCCCTCCGTTAGGACGTAAACAACAGTTCAAAGCCATACTGGACCACAGCGGTATCATAATACAGGAGAGAAAATTCAGTAAGTCGACCTAAGTCCCTCATCCTTCCAGAAGGACGTTAGGGCTATCTGGGTTAGACCAATCCGAACGAGGAAGGAACGACGACCGACTGAGATCCCCTTAAAACCAAAATTGGTAGGAGAAATTTTTCGTCGAAAATACCTTTTAAAATCAATTTCTGATGTTTAGATCATTAATTTAGGGACGCCCTGCAGAGTAGATTCAGAAGACTATCAATGCGATCATAACTACTGTCCACTTACCTTTGTGAGTCCCGGTGAACTTATCCTTGAGAATCGTGAACTCGACGATCTCTCCGAACTGCTCGAACATCGGCCTCAGGTGTTCTTCGCTGAGGTGACGCGGGATCTGTCCGACGAACAACTTGACGCCCGAGGGGTCCGTCGTCGACTCCGTGACGTCATCAGTGACGTCACTGCTACCTTCGCTGAAGCAGACGCTGCTCAGATCGATGTTGTTCGACGTGATTCGCATGTCGTCCGCCCCCTTCAAGTCCTCTAAGGACCACAAACCCTCTTTGTAGGCCGCGAAAGACGAATTGACGACACAATCCAACATCGTGGATGTCTGCGGTTCCTCAACTTTGTTTGTTGAGCTTGAAAATCCTATAAAACGATTTTATATGGAACACGTCAGGTTGCTCAAACGAATTCCATTCATGCAGTATGATGAGTGAACTTTTGATGAAATAATTTATTTTTGACTGACTTTACCAATACATCAAAATTTGATGTATATTTAATATCAAATAAATTTGATATTAAATTTTAAATATCAAATAACAAATTTGATTTTAAATTTGATATTTAATATCAAATAACATAGCATTCTTCGTCTTCCTGGACCACTCAGTTTCATAACGAAGGGGTATATTTCGTCGCTTAAGATCCATCATGACACAACTAAAATTTTTACGTTTTCGGGTTTTTATCAATTTTTATGTGGAATTTCGTGCCGATCGATTAGTGTTATTAGTTTTTTTCAACTTCACCGCAAGAAACGCTAATATCGCCAGATTCCCGATTATGGCACAACTAATTTTTGTTGACATCATGACACAACTCAGCAGTTCCTACACAGCTTAACATGGAGACGCGTAGGGAGCTTAGATCTATTAAGTTTATCACTGTTTTTATATTTATTTCATTGATCTACCTCTCTCTACTCTACCTTTTTCTGTACTTCCCTCCTTGCTCAACCTTGTGAATATAAGGGTTCCATCCTACTCGACTAGGTCAAGAGACTTTTTCTCACCATCTTTTGAGGGAACCAACTGCGCTGTGAATAGCCCTCTCACACGGTTTCAACGGACAGCGAACGAGTCGCCAGTCGACATTGATCCGTTTTTCGGCAGTATGAATAACATGAAGTCTAAATTTTACCTGCAGTATTAAATTAGTTTATTTGTGTCAAATTTGATTTCTTGTTTATCACTTTCATTTTGTTTTTCACTTACTGTAGCTGAAAATTGTTGAAAAATTCTTAATATGTAATTGGGAATAAAATCCCGTAATGTTTAATAAATAAATAAATGAGTAGGGGCTTTTATGTAACGTTTTTATGATTTCTGAAACTTTTGTATGTTTGGCCTACCATATATGCTTCTCCATGACTAACGTGAATAAAACATTATTAATATCACGAACAGTGATTGGTTTCAAATAAATAAATAAAACAATGATTGATCTCAGAGTACGTAGTTTATAGCATTTTCAAGTCAAATTAATCTTTTTCCAGACCAAATTAAACGTTGTCCAAATCAAATTATTCCTTTTCCACAACATAACAACACAGGGTGTTACATTTCAAACAGTCACAAGCCAGGTATCGATTCTACAGCTCATTTCCAGCAAAAAATGACTCCTGGTAATTTTTTTTTAGAGGCTTCGTTTTCGATTTAATTCAGTTTAAAGAATTTTTTCATGATTCTGACCTTATATCATTAAAACGGCTATAACTCCCTGAATTCCCGTGCAAATTCAAATTTGACTTCACCGTTGGAAAGTGCATAAAATTTTCGAATTCCTTAATGGAAAAAAAAATCCATACTTCAAATCGGAAAAACGGGTGAAAATGAAATTGAAACCAAAACTTGGTAAAATTTTGAGAATCTAAACTTTTTTCAAAATTTTTCAATGGTTCCGTAATCCAGCACGTGAATTTTTACCTGTAGTCCTAAAAGATGCGCAAAAATCTCAGCTCTCCAACGGTTTCGTCATTTTCATTTTTAAAGTGGGATTTATTACAGAAATTTGAGTTTGAACGCGGAAAAACGTGAATTTTTTTCAACGGAATCAGCGTTCCTGCTGAGGCGATATGACGGGTTTCGGGAGGCCTCGCTGTCTCCTGCGCCGCCCGCCCATCCATCCATTGAAAAACGCTGCAACTTATTACACAATGGTTTATTATTTTCAATAATGAACCTTTGGAATCGTCCAAGAAGAAAAATTTTTACCACCCCCTCAAAATTTGTTGGCTTACGTTTCAAGGTACCTACGTAGAATCCACAAATCGAATTAAAAAATTATTACACAATGGTTTATTATTTTTTATTTTTCTATATAGATCACTCGTCTGCAAAGCCACCAACCATCAAATATGAAGAAAAACATCGATCGTATTTCGGTCAGCTAAAATTTGAACGGAGATTAGGCCTCTTTTGCGATTCACACTCGTGTTTCTGATTTATCGTACGTCCAACACTTAAATTCTCGTAGGAAGCGAACGGTTTGTCGTACAGAGCTCCGCGTGGTCTCAAAAAATTCTAAAAATTCTATAGAATCCTAAATTGAAGGAAAAACAATACCTTTACATCAAAGTTTTTTGAGTTTGGGAGTTTTCAAAATTTCAAAATTCATTTTTGAACCCTTAGAAGTGACCTAAATCAACCAAAATATTCGGGGCACAACTAGACCCCAAATGGAGCCTACATACAAAATTTCATCAAAATCGGTCAAAGCTAAGTGGGGAAAATGTCGCGGACGGCGTTCGGCGGACGGACGGCCAAATTTTTATTCGATTTTTGGATTCTACGTACCTTGAAACGTAAACCAACAAATTTTGAGGGGGTTTAAAAAAAAATTTCTTGGTCGATTCCAAAGGTTCATTATTGGAAATAATAAACCAAAATTTGGCCGTCCAAGTAAAACGTCCGAAAGTAGGCTCCATTTGGGGTCTGGTTGTGCCCCGAAGATTTTGGTTGATGTAGGTCACTTCTAAGGGTCGAAAAATGAGTTTTGAAATGTTGAAAACGCCCTAACTCAAAATATTTTGATGTAAAGGTATTGTTTTTCCATCAATTTAAGATAGTACGGAATTTTTAGAATTTTTTGAGACCATGCGGAGTCCTGTAGGACAAACCGTTTGCTCCCTACGAGATTTTAAGGGTTGGACGTACGATAAATCAGAAACACGAGTGTGAATCGCAAAAGAGGCCTAATCTCCGTTCAAATGTTAGCTGACCGAAATACGATCGCTGTAGGTGCGTGGTAGGTTGGTGGTGACAATGGCAAAGTCATGTTTTTTGCAGACGAGTGATCTACATAGAATAGGTATTAATAAACCTTTGTGTAATAATTTGCAGCGTTTTTTGTAATAGTAATGGGAATAAGTTATTTATCGGTAGAAAACAAGCTTTATGAAGTTCCTGTCGGCAACAGGTGTCATCAGAAGTTTTTCCACTCTCCTGAAAACCGGCCAAATTTCCCCAATGCATGTCCTGTAGCCTTCGATATGCTTTTCCATGGCCAAATACACATAATAATTGTGGTAGACGCCCCCTGATTCGTCCACCACAATAATAAAGCATCAATATATCTTGAACAGTGTGTTTGGATGAAAAATAAATCATACAAAGCAAGTCTGTGACTTCTATGAAATTGAACCACGAAATGTTCATTACAGGGGTGGCTGATGGGTGGGGGGGGGGGGTATTCACAGTGCCTTTGGCACCTCAGTGCATAACCTGGTGAGAACAAAGAATCCCTGGTGAGCTGAAGAGATTTAAACTTTTAAAGGAGAATCAAGAATCTTCATCCACGTTACAGCAATCAGCAATGTCTTTCCTAAGCTGGACGTTGAATACTCCGACTTCCGCGGCTGGCGGTTCATCAGCTAACACCGAAAAGCAGTACCATCATAGGGGACCATCCAGAGATAGGCGAATTCTTATTCAAAAATACGATTATGAATACAAATCATATCTGCGATTTTATGATTATGAATACGAATACAATCGTATTTTTTGTTACGATTTTCCCTGAAAATCATACTTTTTTAAAGATTTTCTCCCGAACTCTCGACATATTTATGACCTAACATTGTCAAAATAATCAATCGAAATTCGAAACGCTCACAAATTATTATAGGAATTTTTACGCAGAATCGAATGAAACCAACTCCGGGTCGCTACGACCAACCGTATAGAAACAACGACGACATTTCCGCTAAAAATCGTATTTTTTTTACAATTTGCACTAAAAATCATTGAAAAAAATAATTAATAAAAATTCGAAACGCTCACCAATTCTTATAGGATTTTTCACGCAGAATCGACTGAGACCACCCCCAGGTCGCTACGACCAACTGAATAGAAAGTACGACGAAATGTCTGGTAAAAATCATAATTTTTAATGATTTCCAGGGCTAATCGTTTGAAAAAATACGATTTTCTGCTTTCTATTCAGTTGGTCGTAGCGACCTGGGGTTGGTCTCATTCGATTCTGCGTGAAAAATCCTATAAAAATTTGTGAGCGTTTCGAATTTTGATTGATTATTTTGACAAGGGAAGCAATAGTTGTAAAGTCGGTTCCTGAACTATTCCTGAGTGGTTTCACCCTGAGTTTCCACGTTAATCATACGAGGAGGCTACACTGCCCACCAAACTAGGCGGATTATTGTTGTTATTAATAACTCGCGATCATGTTTCCATCAGTTTCCAGCAACTTGTCCAGCAACATAAACACAAATTGGTTAAATTTTCTAAAAAAATTTTAAAATCACCAAGTGGATTGTTTAGTTTGGCGGGAGGAGACGAACAGACAGACAGACACGAAACCAACGCAGTTCAAACCGCTCTGAATGGAATCTGCTACGTTTTTGAACCGGCTAATATGAAAATATGAAATTATTGTTTGGTTTTTTCGAAAATTTGCTCACTTTCCAATACTGCATGAATGGAACTTTCATTGATGTTCAAGGATTTTGTTCAAATTGACTGCCCAAATTGTCCAATTTGCACTAAATTTCATCAAAATCACGTAGTGGATTGTTTAGTTTGGCGGGAGGAGACGAACAGACAGACAGACACGAAACCAACGCAGTTCAAACAGCTCTAAATGGAATCTGCTACGTTTTTGAACCGGCTGATATGAAAATATGAAATTATTTTTTGGTTTTTCTAGAATTCGCTCATTTTTCAATACTGCATGAATGGAATTTCCATTGATATTGAAAGATTCTGTTGAAATTGACTGCCCAAATTGTCAAAATTTCACTAAATTTCATCAAAATCACGTATTGGATGTTTAGTTTGGTGGGAGGAGACGAACAGACAGACAGACACGAAACCAACGCAGTTCAAACAGCTCCGAATGGAATCCGCTACGTTTTTGAACCGGCTGATATGAAAATATGAAATTATTGTTTGGTTTTTCTAGAATTCGCTCATTTTCCAATACTGCATGAATGGAATTTCCATTGATATTGAAGAATTTTGTTGAAATTGACAGCCCAAATTGTCCAATTTGCACTAAATTTCACCAAAATCACGTAGTGGATTGATTAGTTTGGTGGGAGGAGACGAACAGACAGACAGACACGAAACCAACGCAGTTCAAACAGCTCTAAATGGAATCTGCTACGTTTTTGAACCGGCTAATATGAAAATATGAAATTATTGTTTGGTTTTTTCGAAAATTTGCTCACTTTCCAATACTGCATGAATGGAACTTTCATCGATGTTCAAGGATTTTGTTCAAATTGACTGCCCAAATTGTCCAATTTGCACTAAATTTCATCAAAATCACGTAGTGGATTGTTTAGTTTGGCGGGAGGAGACGAACAGACAGACAGACACGAAACCAACGCAGTTCAAACAGCTCTAAATGGAATCTGCTACGTTTTTGAACCGGCTGATATGAAAATATGAAATTATTTTTTGGTTTTTCTAGAATTCGCTCATTTTCCAATACTGCATGAATGGAATTTCCATTGATATTGAAAGATTCTGTTGAAATTGACTGCCCAAATTGTCAAAATTTCACTAAATTTCATACAAATCACGTATTGGATGTTTAGTTTGGTGGGAGGAGACGAACAGACAGACAGACACGAAACCAACGCAGTTCAAACAGCTCCGAATGGAATCCGCTACGTTTTTGGACCAGCTGATATGAAAATATGAAATTATTTTTTGGTTTTTCTAGAATTCGCTCATTTTCCAATACTGCATGAATGGAATTTTCATTGATATTTTATCATTTTGATTGATATGGAAGGATTTTGCTGAAAGTTGGCTGATTTGGGTGGAGCAGCGAACAGCTGCGTGAGGCCACCTGTTAGACGTGAGTCACCTGCGAGGGTGTGAGTCACTTTATCACTGCGCGCACTTGAATCACCTCAACTGCACTTTTTTCCGTGACGATACTGATCGAACGAAAATCGCAACAAACAAAAAAAAACAAATGAAAACCACTATTGTCGTCACGGAATCGCCGAAGTAAATAAACAAGGCGGTGTACCGGCGGGGGGGATGAGGCGGATCGTCGTCACGCGACGCGGGATCGCGGATTGTCACGGAAAACGCGGATTAAGACGCGACGCCGTCGAGACAAGGAAAGTTGTGGGGAACATACGAGAAATTGATGCGGTTGTGAGCGACGAGTTCCACCCCCGAGCCGGCGTTGGTTTTGCCGTCCCCACCAAAAGACGAGCCGCCTCCCCCCCCCTTCAGTTGGAGCTAATGCTCGCCACCCTCGGGGGCGGCCATCCAGGAGCTACTACGCGACCTGAAAACGTCGTCGCCACGTGAGACTCACGTGCCCTGCCTCAACTCCAAGGAAGTGCATTTTTCACTTTTCTCACCGAACGGACTCAAAATGAAGAGGAAAGTACCAACCGCATCAGAAAAACATATTGTTTAGTAATGCATGCATTCCAGGGGACGTCCCATTGGATAAGCATTAGATCAGTTTAACCAGTTGTTAAGTGATAAAACTGTTTCACTCGATGTAATTTATTTATTACTTTAGGCAAGAAATACTGCCCCCCCACCATTATCCACCTTAACATTTCTAGCGGCATGGGAGCCTCGAATCTGAAGAGCATTTTAAAATCCATGATCTACGATACCCAACATGCGAATTCGAGTTCCCCCCCCCTTTCCCCCCCTTTCCCCCTCTTAAAAAGCAAAATCCAAAATTCCGGCGACGTAGTGCACAACTAGATAGTTTTCCGCGACGAACAAAAAAAGAACCAGGAAAATCGGTTGAGAACTAAGGCCTGTGCAGAGTACACAAGATTTTGTTACACACACACACACACACATACACACACACACAGACATACACCTATGGTTTTTTTCGCGGATTTGGATTCAGAATGGTCTAAAACGGATTACTGTGTGGTTATTTTTTTTTCTGTTGAGTGTTGTCCAACTTTACCCCAGATCGATCGCATAAGGACGCCCAAGTCTTACTGTGGGACGTCCTAAAAAGTCTGCCAAGTGGGTGTGGCACATATCTACCTCGTGTTCATAACCCGGTTATACAGGGTGTCTACGCTTTCGATGGGCATAACTTCAGGGCTCGATTTTACAAGGTATTTCCAACAAAAAATGTCTCCTTGCAATTTTTTTTTAATCCACTCAAAATTCTATTTTTTTTTCACTTAAAAGTTTTTTTTTCGCGTTTTCGACCTCAAGGCACTGATATGGTCATAAATTCCCTTATTTCTTCTGAAAATTCAAATCTGACTACACCTCTAGAAAGAGCGTTAAATTACCAAGCTAGCTGAAGCAAATCAAAATTTTTTAACAATAAAATAGTATCAAAAAATCAAGTCAAAAAGCGAACTTCAAAATTTTTTTTGAAACTTGACTTTCTTCGACCAAAGTTTTCCCTATAAATCCCTGCCCATTTCGATGGGCGCTCTTCGGAGAAAACATGCTCAAATTGTCACCTTTCCAACGGTCCATCAATTTTGGTTTATTATTTTCAATAATGAACCTTTGGAATCGACCAAGAAAAAAATAATTTTAATACCCCCTCAAAATTTGATGGTTTACGTTTCAAGGTACGGAGAATCCAAAAATCGAATAAAAATTTGGCCGTCCGTCCGCCGTCCGCCGTACGCGGCACTTTTGCCACTTAGCATTGACCGATTTTGATGAAATTGGGTATGTAGGCTCCATTTGGGGTTTAGTTGTTTTGTTTTTAACACATTCTGTGTTAAAAATGCTCTTACTACAGTTATCAAGTTTATTACCTTTGAAAAAACACCTTCCTTTCACACAATAGTAGGTATTTGGTTAATTATGGATATCTGCATTTAGATGTTACGTCTATAAGTTCGTACATCTATCCTAGTTTGATAGATCTTTACTTTCGTTTTTGTAATAGTCCGCACTTCCTGGTAGGTAGAAACGATGTACCTAGCTACTCTAAATTATCTATAGATATGTTGCGGACGTGTTGTTAGACAAACAAGTAGCAAGTAGAAAGGTAGCTACTGCAAAATCGGTAGTAAAGTACTTTAAACCCAAAAAATGCTGTAAGAGGTCTGGAAAAGCTAGTGTTGTTCACTACTTTCTAAAGGTAAAAACGATCAAGATCATCAGTAGGTAGGTTTTTGTGTCGCAATGTAGGGTCCGAAAGGGATGTAGATAGGTAACTATGTACCTACCTATCCAAGTAGTAATAAATTTATTGCTTTTTCAATACGGCAAATATTCGAATTTTTGATCTGAAAAACTCATTTCGAGACCCCGGAGTCTGAATCAGCTGTTCGCTATCGGCCATTTTCGAGTGACTTCACAGGTCGGTAGCAATTTAGCGTCACTTCCAGAGTCCGCACCTTATTTTGTGACGACTCGAAATCCACCCAAAAAAGTTAGCATCTGCGTATGCTGGCCCCATCTGTCTTGAGTCGTCACGATTTCAAGTCGTCGCGCCTGACGTGGCGAAAACTCTCTAATAAACCAAAAATTTTAACACCCCCTCAAAATTTGATGGTTTACGTTTCAAGGTACGTAGAATCCAAAAACGCTGCAAATCATTGCTCAAAGGTTTATTATTTTCTGTATAGATCACCCTTCTGAATAGATCACTGGTTCTCCATCAATAGCACCTACCACCATCTGTATTCTCCATTGACCCGCCCTCTCAAATTTCAACTTCCTGCGTTCAACAGAAGAGAAAATGGCCTTGGAGCTCACTCAGCTGATCAGTGACCACTCATGCGCCTTCAGCATTCTCCATTGACCCGCCCTCTCAAATTTCAGGTTCCTGCGTTCAACAGGAGAGGAAATGGCCTTGGAGCTCACTCAGCTGATCAGTTACCACTCAGGCGCCTTCAGCAATCTCCATTGACCCGCCCTCTAAAATTTCAGCTTCCTGCGTTCAACAGGAGAGGAAATGGCCTTGGAGCTCACTCAGCTGATCAGTGACCACTCAGGCGCCTTCAGCATTCTCAATTGACCCGCCCTCTCAAATTTCAGGTTCCTGCGTTCAACAGGAGAGGAAATGGCCTTGGAGCTCACTCAGCTGATCAGTGACCACTCAGGCGCCTTCAGTATTCTCCATTGACTTTTGATTATGGAAATTTGATTGCTGGTTACGCAGAAGGCAAAACTGTATACAAATCGAAGAAATGAACAGCGATCGCATTTTAGTCAGGAAAAAATTCAACGGAGATTAGACCTCTTTTGCGATTCACACTCATGATTCTGTTTTATCGAAGGAAAACCTTCAAGTACTCGTAGGGACTGAACGGTTTGCCCTACAGAGCTCCGGGTGGTCTCAAAAATTTTTTAAAATTCAGTACTATTTAAAATTAGTGAAAAAACGATACCTTTATTTCGAGAGTTTTCGAGCTAGGGCACTCTTGAAAATTTCAACCCTTAATTTTCACCCCTTAGAAGTGACCTACATCAACCAAAAGCTTCGCGGCACAACTAGACCCCAAATGGAGCCCATATACCAAATTTCATCGAAATCGGTCCATGGTAACTAAGAAAAGTGCCGCGTACGGCGTACGGCGTACGGCGTACGGTGTACGGCGTACGGCGTACGGCGGACGGACGGAAATTTTTTTATTCGATTTTCGGATTCTACGTACCTTGAAACGTAAAACATCAAATTTTGAGGGGGGGTTAAAATTTTTTTTTTCTTGCTCGATTCCAAAGGCTTATTATTGAAAATAATAAACCAAAATCGAATAAAAACGCTGCAAATTATTACACAATGGTTTATTATTTTTTATTTTTCTATATAGATCACTCGTCTGCAGAGTCACCAACCATACAACATGAAGAAAAACATCGATCGAATTTCGGTCAGCTTTAATTTGAACGGAGATTAGGCCTCTTTTGCGATTCACGCTCGTGTTTCTGATTTATCGTACGTCCAAACTTTAAATTCTCGTAGTGAGCGAACGGTTTGTCCTACACACCTCAGGGTGGTCTCAAAATTTTTTAAAAACTCTATAGAATCTTAAATTGAAGGAAAAACAATACCTTTACATCGGAATTTTTTGAGTTAGGGCGTTTTCAAAATTTCAAAATTGATTTTGGAACCCTTAGAAGTGATCTACATCAACCAAAATCTTCGGGGCACAACTAGACCCCAAATGGAGCCTACATACCAAATTTCATCAAAATCGGTCAATGCTAAGTGGCAAAAGTGCCGCGTACGGCGGACGGCGGACGGACGGCCAAATTTTTATTCGATTTTTGTATTCTACGTACCTTGAAACGTAAACCGTCAAATTTTGAGGGGGTGTTAAAAAATTTTTTTCTTGGTCGATTCCAAAGGTTCATTATTGAGAATAATAAACCAAAATTTGGCCGTCCGTCCGCCGTACGCCGTACGCGGCACTTTTGCCACTTAGCATTGACCGATTTTAATGAAATTTGGTATGTAGGCTCCATTTGGGGTCTAGTTGTGCCCCGAAGCTTTTGGTTGATGTAGGTCACTTCTAAGGGTTCCAAAATCAATTTTGAAATTTTGAAAACGCCCTAACTCAAAAAATTTCGATATAAAGGTATTGTTTTTCCTTCAATTTAAGATTCTATAGAATTTTCAGAATTTTTTGAGACCACGCGGAGCTCTGTAGGACAAACCGTTCGCTTCCTACGAAAATTTTAAGGGTTTATATTGAAATATATATATGTAAATCAAAGCACGAGTGTGAATCGCAAAAGAGGAGACCAAAATGCGATCGATGGTTGGTGATTTTGATTTTTTTTTCTTTTTTTTTTTCTTCATATTGGATGGTTGGTCATTTTGTAGACGAGTGATCTATGTAGAAAAATAATAAACCATTGTGTCATAATTTGCAGCGTTTTCTGTTCAACATTCAAAAAGAGAGAGTAAATGAAATTTGAATGTCAAAAAACGTTTTACAAGCAAATCCAGTGTTTCAAGCCGGTTTATGGTCCCCCTCGATCACAAAATGGCTTGACGAGTTTGGTATCATTTTCATCATGGTATCATATCATTCGCATCGTACATAAAGTAACACCTTTCTACTCAATAAAAACACCGAATTTCTAGCTGATTGAAGTTTTTGTTGAGTAGAAAGGTATTACTTTATGATATCTTCCATATCTAAGAATAATGCGTATTTTATGTACGAAAACCGAAGGTTTTCTTCTAAAAATCCACTTTCCAGCAGTCGGAATCATTCGGAAGTATCACCATTGGATTCAGCGTAAATAATTACATAGAAAATGATACCAAAATCGTCAAGCCATTTTGTGATCGAGGGGGACCATAAACCGGCTTGAAACACTGGATTTGCTTGTAACACACACGTTTTTTGACATTCAAATTTCTTTTACTCTCTCTTTTTGAATTTTGAACAGAAAAATTGATAGACCGTTGGAAAGGTGACAATTTGAGCATGTTTTCTCCGAAGAGCGCCCATCTAAATGGGCAGGGATTTAGAGGGAAAACTTTGGTCGAAGAAAGTCAAGTTTCAAAAAAAATTTTGAAGTTCGCTTTTTGACTTGATTTTTTGATACTATTTTATTGTTAAAAAATTTTGATTTGCTTCAGGTAGCTTGATAATTTAACGTTCTTTCTAAAGGTGTAGTCAGATTTGAATTTCCAGGAGAAATAAGGGAAGTTATGACCATATCACTGCCGTAAGGTCGAAAACGCGAAAAAGAACTTTTAAGTGAAAAAAAATAAAATTTTGAGTGGGTTAAAAGAAAATTGCTAAGAGACATTTTTTGTTGGAAATACCTTGTAGAATTGAACCCTGAAGTTATGCCCATCGAAAGTGTAGACACCCTGTATACAGGGTGTCCCATGTTAAGGACCGAAAAACTTCGGGAGTCGATTCTTCAACTAATTTTAGTAAGAAAGTTTCTCTTAACAATTTTTCGTTAGACGCTTAATTTCCGAGTCATTTAAAATTTTTTTCGTGTTTTCGACCTTAAGCCATAAAAATGACTATAACTCGCCTAATTCTCAAGCAATTTAAAATCTAATTACACCGTTGGATAGGGCGTTAAATTTGCCATCTTTCTAGTGGTTATACAAAACTTTTTGTAAGGTCGTGATGGGTGAAAAATCAACTCGTAAAGTCATTTTTGTAAAATTGTCATAATTTGCTACTTTTTCTTTTGATTGTTAAGGTTTTACTTTCACATGATTTTTCACGTACCTCTACATCAAAAACTGCGCAAAGATCTCAGCTTTCTAATCGTATAATTTGTTTTAATTTTACTCCGCTAATTAGGGGTGAAAAATACGTTTGAATGCGAAAAAACGTGGTTGCGCTCATGGAAATCAAGGTTTCTGGTTCTTTGGGCCTCGGACAGGTTCGACAAATTAGGGGTGGAATTCCACTCATTTTCAACGCTATTAGACCGATTCCATCACCGTTAGCATGTGAAAGCTCAATATTAAATTTTGGTAGGTCCGAATCTTTTTTTTAATTTACTTGGTATTTATGCACGAGTTGAATGTTCAATTCTCGCAACTTTCTCGATTGTATGAAAAAAGAGATACCTCATAAAGAATAGCGAGTAGATGTGGAATAAAACATTAAGATAAGTAATGATATTTTAGAGAAAGTAAAAATGATATTTATGAACAAAAATAATCTTTATCTTCATCGAAGTACGTTATTGACTAAATATAAATGAGATAATAAATTATCCTCTACTCCGTCTTTGACTTCGTTTGTCATTCGTCTGGATACCTGCGAACACAAAGCAAAGTTTTTAACAGCCAAGTAGAAAATAATTAGGAATGAGCTGTCTGGAGACGATGCACATTATGTACTGAAGAAGGAGGAGGTCACATTGAGCACTTACTTTGAATCGGTGATATGATGACCACTGCTTCAAATTTTGACACTCCTCAATTATTTTCTACTTGGCTGTTAAAAACTTTGCTTTGTGTTCGCAGGTATCGGGACGAATGACAAACGAAGTCAAAGGCGGAGTAGAGGACAATTTATTATCTCATTTATATTTAGTCAATAACGTACTTCGATGAAGATGAAGATTATTTTTGTTAATAAATATAATTTATACTGTAGTAAGGACAAACACTTGGTATTAGAACAAATTTATTAATCGCACAAACATAGTCGTATTTACATTTTAGCACCAGGTCTCTACTTATCACGCTAACAACAACCCCAGGTTAGGATATTGATAACACTTTCATGTTAAACCCTTCCACTCAATGGCATGGATGTTGTGGTACCAACATCAGACACTACATATACTTTCTCTAAAATACCATTATTTATCTTTATTTTTTATTCCACATCTACTCGCTATTCTTTATGAGATATCTCTTTTTTCATACAATCGAGAAAGTTGCGAGAATTGAACATTCAATTTGTGCATAAATACCACGTAAATTAAAATTCATTGAAATCGGATGGAAAATGTAGAAGTTATGGCCGTTACAAGGAATTCACGTTTGCGCATGCGCAGTGGCTACTATCAGTCCGAAGGTGGTGATTTTCATAGGGGACCATCTAAATACTAATCTGTAACATCCCTGAAAATTTCATTGAAATCGGATAGAAAATGTAGAAATTATGGACGTTACAAGGAAATTCACGTTTGCGCATGCGCAGTGGCTACTATCAGTCCGAAGGTGATGATTTTCATAGGGGACCATCTAAATACTAATCTGTAACATCCCTGAAAATGTCATTGAAATCGGATAGAAAATGTAGAAATTATGGCCGTTACAAGGAATTCACGTTTGCGCATGCGCAGTGGCTACTATCAGTCCGAAGGTGGTGATTTTCATAGGGGACCATCTAAATACTAATCTGTAACATCCCTGAAAATTTCATTGAAATCGGATAGAAAATGTAGAAATTATGGACGTTACAAGGAAATTCACGTTTGCGCATGCGCAGTGGCTACTATCAGTCCGAAGGTGATGATTTTCATAGGGGACCGTCTACAACGTAATCCGCATAATCCCTGAAAATTTCATTGAAATTGGGTAGAAAAAGTGGAAGTAATGGCTGTTACAAGGAATTCACGTTTGCGCATGCGCAGTCGCTTCTATCAGTCCGGGGATGATGATTTTCATAGGGGACCGTCTACACACCAACCCGCACAATCCTTGAAAATTTCATTGAAATCGGACAATAAATTCGTATAGTTATGCGCGTTACAAGGAATTCATGACAGACACACAGACAGACAGACAGACAGACACACAGACACACAGACACACAGACACGGAACCAAAATTGTTCAGAAAGGTCTAAAACGCAAAACGCGAGTGAAAATTTTGATTTTGGAGAACTTTTTTTTTCGACCTTGAAAAGTGAAAAAAAAAAAGATTCGGACCTACCAAAATTTAATACTGAGCTTTCACATGCTAACGGTGATGGAATCAGTCTAATTGTGTTGAAAATGACGTACAATTCCACCCCTAATTTGTCGAACCTGTCCGAGGCCCAACGAACCAGAACATTTCCATGAGCACAACCACGTTTTTTAGCATTCAAACGTATTTTTCACCCCTAATTAGCGGAGTAAATTTAAAAAAAATTATACCATTAGAAAGCTGAGATCTTTGCTCAGTTTTTGATGTAGAGGTACGTGAAGTAAAACCTTAACAATCAAAAGAAAAAGTAGGAAATTTTGACAATTTTACAAAAATTACTTTACAAGTTGATTTTTCACCCATCACGACCTTACAAAAAATTTTGTACAATCACTAGAAAGATGGTAAATTTAACGCCCTATCCAACGGTGTAATTAGATTTTGAATTGCTTGTAAATTACGCGAGTCATGGTCATTATAATGGCTTCAGGTCGAAAACACGAAAAAAATCTTAAAATTTTAATAACTCGGAAATTAAGCTTCTAACGAAAAATTGCTAGAAAACACTTTCTTACTAAAATTAGTTGTAGAATCGACTCCCTAAGTTTTTCGGTCCTTAACATGGGACACCCTGTAGATCAGTGGTTCCCAAACTGGGGGGCGCGCCCCCCTGGGGGGGCGTGGAGAAAGTCCAGGGGGGGCGTGACACCCAAATGGAATAAATAAAAAAAATTACAAAAATAATTTCCTCAGATTTCTGAAATAAAGTCTTTCTAAGTTTCACCTTCCTTAAATTGAAAATGTATCTGTGTTACAATGTTACATTTTGTATCAGTAATTATATTCGTTTTTCATGTAATACTTTTTTTAATTTTCACCATACGTACAATTATTGAATCTTTCCATTCTGCGTTACCGCATTCAACAGTGATCGAAAAATCTACCTACTCACCGTATCAAGTAGGTACATACTTGTACAAGTAGGAGTTGGTATGTACGGTACCGTGGAAATAGGGTATTGCAAAATGGGAAGCTGATATGTGTAGGGGGGCGTGGGGGTCTCCAAATAACCAGAGGGGGGCGTGGGGGGTCTCCAAATAACCAGAGGGGGGCGTGGTACAAAAAAGTTTGGGAACCCCTGCTGTAGATGATCCGATGCGTAGAAGTTAATCTCAAAACACCAATCTCTAAGTACCTTCCACTACCCTCTTAGGGGGCCATCTACAAGTTAACCAGTACATTCGAAATTTTTCGAAATTTAATTTTATAGAACTCAAGCAATAATTTTGTATAGTGTTGTCCGTTACGAGGATTTCAAGGCAGACAGATTGTTATGAACTTTTCTAATGAAATTACGGTTCTTTTCGTATCAATTGATGACAGGTTCACAAATTACAGAATAATCATAGAGTCAAATTTATAAAATACACGTCATACGAATCTGAACTAAAAACATGTGATTCGAAGTTGAGTTGAATCATACCACACAGACACAAACAGAAAGACAGACAGACGGACACACAAACAGAAAGACAGACACACTGACACAAACAGAAACACAAACAGACAGATAGACAGACACACCGACAGAAAGACACACCGCCACAAACAGAAACACACACCGACACAAACAGACAGATAGACACACCGTCAGACAGACACACTGACAGACAGACACACCGACAGATAGACAGACACACCGACAGACATATGGACACATAAACAGACAAACAGACACGGAACCAAAATCTTCATGATGGTGTGAAACGTAGACGCGTGTGGAAATTTCGATGCGAAGAGCTTCGTTTTCCAACCTTGAAAAGTGAATACATCCGTTTAGGTTCTTTTGTAAAATCGGGAGCACAATGTTCTCCAAAATCAAAATTTCCATTCGCTTATTACGTTTTAGGACTTCCTGTACGTTTTTGGTTCCTAGTCTGTCTGTCTGTGTGTTTGCCATGGAATCCCTGGGCAAAACTATACAAAGTTATTGTCCGATTTCGATGAAATTTTCAGTGATTGTGCGGGTTGGCGAGTAAACGGTCCCCTATGAAAATCATCCCCTCGGACTGATCGTAACCTCAGCCCAAGGGCAAATGATAATTCCTTAAAATAGCTATAATTTCTAAATTTTTCATCCGAACTGTCCCCGATATGGTCCCCTATGACGGTAGTTCAAGGTACTTAGAGACTAATGTTTTGTGATTAGCTACTATACACCAGGTTATGGATAGGATAGCTACTACGTGCATCGCCCAAAAGACCGACTGTTTTCTTCTTCGTTGAGTGATGTCCCCCTTCACCACAGATCAATCACATAAGAACCCCAAGTCTTACTCTGGGATGTCCTAAAAACTCGACGAGTTGAAGTCAGGATGATATAATGGAAGCTCCAAACGTGAATGTTATCTCATGTATTTTCAAAATGATTGCATATTACTTAGAAAAAGTCTTTCAAAGCCTAAACAGCAGCCTCGAGGACCAGGATAAGGACATGCTAGTAATATTTTTTCCTAATTTTCATTATTGCGTCCTTCCAAAAAAAAGGCGTAAATATTCAGTTTCTTGCATCCCACCTACTCGTTTTCCCCCTTTCATCCTCCTCTCGCCTGCACTGATTGCTCAAAGAGTAACTCGGAACTGACTTCAAGCGAAGATGTTGTTGATTGACGGACAAAGAGATGCTGCCTCCCAGCTTCCCTGCAGCACCCTTCTTTTGATCCTCCAATTTGCCAGTTAATTCGCGTGCCGCCTCCATCACCATCCGAGGGTAATTCGAATAGACTCTCGAGTGAGTTTTGGAAGTTATGATTTTTTTCTTGCTCTTGGAAAATGATGTCTGCTGTCGAACGAACATGTTAGAATGATGCAATTCTGCACCAGAGTTGTTACAATAGGAATTTCAGTTACACAATTACAATTACTTATTCCATTTCCTTGCCGAAGGATTTTTCAATTACCATTACGTGCTGTTGGAAAAGTAATGGGTCCTCCCAATTACCCATTACAGAAAAGGTAATGGGATAATGGGAATCAATTCCTACATATTTCGTAAAGTATCCTGGGGGTTTGTCTAGGTTTTCGATTAGGTACTGAGTATGGGCACAAATAAAAGATTTTGACAAGGGGATTTGAAAAATTAAGGTTTTTGGAACAATAGTGAAAAAAGCTTATAAAAATCTTGGCTGTTGCAGTCACTTTACGAGCCGTCCTCGTAAAGTGCACAACCAGGAGAGGAAGTGGTACCTGGGGTTCAAAACGCTGCAAATTATTACAGAAAGGTTTATTATTTTTCTATATAGATCACTCGTCGGCAAAGAACACGGCTATGCCATTGTCACTACCAACCAACAAGGTACAACCTACCTACCACATACTTACCTACTTGTTGAAGGGTGTTGAGTCGGATGATAATATCTTGTTGGTGGTCGAAACGACTCTGGGTCCTCTTTGTGAATAAAAAGGGGGAAACGTTGATTTTTGGTGTTTAATTTTCATTTCTAGCTACAGTTTCGCTGGGGCAACTTGCCAGCATCTTCAGGCTTGTCAGTCTTATGTAAAATATACTTCTAGTCATTTGTTCTTTCCTTTCTCAATCTTTCTCTATTCATTCAAAATCGATCTTTTCAATAGATCCAAACTTGTTTGATGGTAGAATTGTTTAGTAATACCTCCTTTAATGTTGATTAAGAAAGAGTTTAGATCTAACATTACTTTAATTTGATAAGAAAAAAGAGATTTCTCATAGAAAACAAAGGAAACATTCAATATCTCGTTCGATCCCTATATACTTGAATATCTCATTACTGGTAATTTCCTCAAATTTGGTTGGTTAGTTGTGTTTTGATTTTTGGTTTATTATTTTCAATAATGAACCTTTGGAATTGACCAAGAAAAAAAAATTTTAACACCCCCTCAAAATTTGATGGTTTACGTTTCAAGATACGTAGAATCCAAAAATCGAATAAAAATTTGGCCGTCCGTCCGCCGTCCGCCGTCCGCCGTACGCGGCACTTTTGCCACTTAGCATTGACCGATTTTGATGAAATTTGGTATGTAGGCTCCTTCTGGGGTCTAGTTGTGCCCCGAAGATTTTGGTTGAGGTAGGTCACTTCTAAGGGTTCCAAAATCAATTTTGAAATTTTGAAAACGCCCTAACTCAAAAAATTTTGATATAAAGGTATTGTTTTCCTTCAATTTAAGATTCTATAGAATTTTTAGAATTTTTTGAGACCACCCGGAGCTCTGTAGGACAAACCGTTCGCTCACTACGAGAATTTAAAGTTTGGACGTACGATAAATCAGAAACACGAGTGTGAATCGCAAAAGAGGCCTAATCTCCGTTCAAATTAAAGCTGACCGAAATGCGATCGATGTTTTTCCTCATGTTGGATGATTGGTGGCTTTGCAGACGAGTGATCTATATAGAAAAATAATAAACCATTGTGTAATAATTTGCAGCGTTTTTACTCTTGGAGTGTTAAGGACACGAGGAAGCTATGTGCCCCATCCACTTTGGGAAGCCTACATCAATCTCTGAGTACCTTCCACTACCCTCATAGGGGACCATCTACACGCTAATCTGAACAATCCTGAGAAATTTCGTCGAAATCGGATGAAAAATGTGGAAGTTATGGCTGTGGCAAGGATTTCATGACAGACAGACACACACACAGACACGAAACCAAAATTGTTCAGGAAGGTCTGAAACGTAAAACGCTAGTGGAAATTTCGATATTGGAGAACTTTTTTTTCAACCTTTTAAACTAAAAACAAAGCTTCCGCCACCTTGGTAGACTCGGAAGCAATAATACACCTTTGAGTAATAATTTGCAGCGTTTTTAGTTAAGTAAAAATCTTAAGAGACACTTTTTAATGCTAGTTACTCCTAGTTTACGTGGGTAAAGTACTGCTCGCCTTATCGTGTACCCCTTGTGCATATGAGTGCCCCCACAGCCGCCAAGCATTATGAGCCAACCGATGACGAAATATACGAACTCAAACGCGATTCTTCTTTCTGTCTCAGCTTTTATCGATTATGACCTCGATTTGGTATACTTCCAAATGTGTTTCGATCTAGAAACAAACCGAAGCTGTTCTGCAGTAAAATGTTCAGAAGCCTCGCCAGAACGGGGGAGAAGTTGTTCAAGGAACGGAGTTTAGTATCGGCAACATTACAAGAGTGTTGATGGTTCGGCCATTCCTTCGCTGGCGTCGTGTGAAGACCTCTTCCAAGTTTCCCCATGGGGTCGTAAACGGGGGGCCCAGAGCGAGCTAACCATCCGCCGCCCTAAACCATTCTACCGGTTTCTGGTCTCTTGTCTGTAAAAACTTTGGCCCATAAAGAGGGAGCTATAAACATGTTATTCACCGTGGAGTCTGGTGGGACTAGGATTTTTATCTGGGCAGTTGTGAGTGGAACCGTGTTCTGACGATTTCCTTCGACTGATCTCACGCGGTCGATAAATCTCGGGGAAACGGCATGAAAATCGCATATTGCACGTCATTTATCGAAAAGGTTGGATTATCAAGAGAATACCTTGTCTGCCGATTGAACTAAGAGGAACCAACTTAATAATTGAAATTATTCCATATTGCACTAAAATTGAATGGCATATTTTAAGTAGGTTTAAGATAAGTACCAAAATCGAAGGAATTCTGCCATAGATAAGAAGGAAGTGAGAATCTTTTGAGGCCCTCTGAAGAGACATCGAGGAAGTGAGTTCAGCTGGGTAAGGAAGAAATTCAACATCTCCCCTCCACTCCAGAGCACTGGAAGTAAGTAGAGTAAGTAAGATCGAGAAGGTATTATAAAATTAGGGAAAAGTTTGTATTGTGACAATTTTTAGTTCATTTTCCGATTTTTTGATGTTTTTTACTTTCAAGAAACTGAAATTGACTGATCAAACTAAACTAAAGGCTAAGCCAAGTCGAGATAATATTAATTTTAAGTTGTTTAATCCTTTAATCGATCAAAATATGCAATTTTGTAATTAATAACGACGAAATACGTTTACTACACTGTGATTTTTTTTTCTTATAATGGGGGGGTCCATAGAGTCCTGGTGTCCACCTAAATGGACGTTTTGTAATTCCTATGCGAAATAAATGTTTTTCGATCTTTGATATTTTTCGAGTTATTTGAGCCTCAAAAAGCCTGAAAACCTTTAAAAAAATGTCAAAAATATTATTACTACAAGATCTGGTGTAGAGGATATAGATTTCATTAGATAACTGAGAGATAGAGCTAACGTATCTCAAGTACATCTTGAAGTGCTTCAATTCGGAACACACATTTTAAGGCATTTGCACAAACATTGAGTCGCTGGAAAGAAGCCGGACCAGCTGCATGGGCAATAAAGATCCTAAAGTGCTCCTCTATTCTGGACAGATGAGCTATTCTGAAAGCTTCGAACACAGACTACCCACTTCGTCTGCATTGAAGTCTCAGTTGAGAGCAGAGAGCGAGTCAGTTTGGGAAAGCATAATATGCTTTCCCAAACTGCCCATATTATGGGCGGCGACGTAGAATGACCAGACGGTTCTTTCCTACCGTCAGAAATCGGTTGGACCTCAGGATTACCTTCTCATGGAGACCTGAATTCTCACTGGACACGATAAAACAAAGAATATTTGGGCGTTTTGCTATATTGATTAATGATGCTTGTCGGTGCCCCAGACTTAGGAGTGTCTTGTACCAGAATGGAAGAGTCTTGCCGTGTGGGGGTCGATGACCAGCCTCATTCCAGAAGCTATTCAGGGAACACCGTGATGAGTTGTTGAATTTTATAAACACCATTGATTTTGACGATTTTTGAGTGATGTGGCTATGTGATTAATTATAAGTATTTTACTTGATAATTTTTACCTACATGTTTCTTGGTTTTATTCTACCGAAATTGTAATTTAGTTCATAGTTTAGTATGAGTTTTCTTGTAACAAACAACTGTAGTTAAGAGAGAGCAAGTGTGAATGTTATATTTTTAAAAACTACCCACTTCAGACTGCCCATTTTTCCAACCATTATAATTGGATTTTTTTTAAATTAGTATTCACTCTTAGCTCCCTCATTGATTACAGGGTCTGAAGGTCTTGATTTCTTAAAAAAAGGAGTGATTGTTTATAAGTACAGAAGTTTCCTCGTGAAGAAGTCAGATTACTTGTATGATCAATACATCTTGTACAACGTTGAGTTCTTTCCCTTTCTGAAACTGTTGATTTAGTAAAGTTTTGCATAATTTTTTTCTCTTTCAATATTCTCATAACTTATAAGTTATATTTCTCCAAGTATAACTTATTAAAAATATTATTTTGAAAATATGGACAAATATTCAAAACTAAGATACATCACTGAGTTATGGTAGTGTATCACTTCACTGCCCCACAAGTAAGCTAGATCGAATGGTTTGTTACGCTGATGATATCACTTCTATGAAGGAGTTTGACTGCTTCCTCGTTGATGTGGCATCTTAGCCGCTTTAGTTGTCTCACTGCTTGTCGCTTTATAGCATCGTTTATTGTTTCGATCCGAAGCTCATGATGGAGACGTTCGTTTCGAAAGTACCATGGTGCATTGACCACCGTTCTTAGCACATTGTTCTGGAATCTTTGGATGATGTCTCGATTTGACTGAGCCGTACAGCCCCAAAGCTGAGCTCCATAAATTCAGACTGGTTGTGCAATGTAAGCTTGCTCTGGATTGACAACTTCGACCGTCTCCCCATCAGCCAATGCATTTTTCTGAATTTCAGAGGGAGTTCTTCCTTCTTTTTTTCGACATGGGCTTTCCATCTAAGTTTGGCGCCTAGTGTCATGCCTAGGTATTTGGCTTCATTAGCATTCGGAATAACTTTTCCCTTGAAATGTACCGGAATATAATCGATTCTCTTGTTAGTGAAATTGGCAAGTACCGACTTAGTTTCATTCATTTTGGTTCTCCATTTTGCTGTCTACTTTTGTAGCAGCTTCTGTGGAGGTCATACGTGCCAACAACTGGTGGGCTGCTGAGTGGACTTTGCAGGCTGCCAGGTTTAGCGTTCATAGCAGCCTCCCATCTCTGGATGCGAGCTTGGTGAGGAGGGACTCGATTCTCTTTTTTGTGAAATCGACACGTACCTACCGACTTAGTTTCATTAGTTTGGTTCTCCATTTTGCTGTCCACTTTTGTAGCAGCTGCTGTGGAGGTCATACATGCCAACATCTGGTGGGCTGCTGTGTGGACTTTGCTGGCTGCCAGGTTTGGCGTTCATAGCAGCCTGCCATCTCTGGATGCGAGCTTGGTGAGGAGGGACTCGATTCTCTTTTTTGTGAAATCGACATGTACCGACTTAGTTTCATTAGTTTGATTCTCCATTTTGCTGTCCACTTTTGTAGCAGCTGCTGTGGAGACCATACGTGCCAACATTTGGTGGGCTGCTGTGTGGACTTTGCTGGCTGCCAGGTTCGGCGTTCATAGCAGCCTGCCATCTCTGGATGTGAGCTTGGTGAGTAGGGATTCAAGGACTCTGCAGGAGGAATTTAGGGGAGATCGGCGAGCATAAATTCCGGCTTCGAGAGGTCATTTACATTGTACAGGGAGTTGGAGCGGCGGAGAGGATGCAGCAGCCTGGTGAATGACTTGGGAGCCTCATTATATGTGGCAAGATGGGTAGTCAAGGTGAGGACAGAAATGCTGAACCTGTATGCAAATTCCTTTTCATCTACTTGTGTTGATCTATGCTCAATGTGCAATTTTCGCGAGAGGGAGGATCACTGGCACTTCATTTGCAAATGCCCAGTTCTCGCCGAGTCCCGGTTGCCTATCTTCGGCACACTGACTCTTTCCCGGGACCACGCCATAGCTGCAATAAATGGCCCAGATTGGACATCATTGGTCCATTATTGTAGCTCAGCATGGCGCTATAGGGCAGAGTTGGTGAGCCAATTTAATTGGTACTGTACCTAGGGTGCTACTCTCCTGCCTTCGAGAGCGCACATGAACTCGTCTGAGTAAAGCAATGCGTGGATCTTCTTGTGAAGTCTGCAAAACATGCCCAGGTTTAGAGTAATGTTCATTTCTTTGTATATTTTTCTGATTTTTCAAACACTATTGTCTCTGTAAATGTTGTGAACTGTACTTCCCAGCATACGGTTCAATACCAAGCTGGTAAATTATTTGAATTGAAGAAGAAGATGAGGAATAGAATTGAAGGAGACCAGAAGTAGGAGCAGCCATTTGGCACAAAAAAAGGGTTCACCCTGAAGTAATACTGTACAAGTGGTCCCGGGGTGAGTCCTAAGCAGAGGGAGTGGGGTTTTAGTTGGTAGCCCCAATTCATGGGGAGTCCAACACTGTTGGGGTGAACTTCCCCTTCGCTCTTAAAGAGTTTCCCCACTTCCGTAACAAAAAAAACAAAAAAAAAAAACAATTATTTGAATGAAATTATCTGTTAATTAGTTCAACTCATAAACGTATCTTCTTCTTCTGCTGTCTACTTTTGTATGCTGGATATTGATTGATTTAACTTGTAGGTGGATTCAGTGTTACATTCTCCAACTGCCAAAATCGCTGTATCATCTACGATGGAGGCTGCGGTGTTCATTCCAATTTCTGCGTCTTCTTGATTTGTTCTGAAGTAGATTGGTGAGATAAGACTGAAACAGCTCAGCTTATTGGTGGATTTTTGCGCATCTTGTAGTTCCCTCATGTCAAACTTCGTCAAACGCCTGAGCGACGTCGTGGAAGACGGCTGAGCAGACTTTCTTTTCTTCAAGGGCTTTTTCAATTATACGTGTTATCCTATGGACTTGATCGATCGTGGAATGTTCCAGTCGAAAGCCAAACCGGTGCCTTGGATACAGCTTACGTTCTTCGATTATGGGAACTAGTCGCTGGTGGATTAGTTTTTCAAATACTGGTAGAAGTGAAATTGGTCTGTACGAACTTGGCTCCAAGGGAGGCTTTCCAGGGTGCATAAATGTAATATAATTTCAAATGTTTGAGCACCAAATAACAAAAATACTTGCGATATCGCACAACGTTCGGGTGAACGGCTCGAAAGCACTTTTCTCGACTAGTCACATGCTCCAACCCTAATCTACGATACGCAATAATAATATTTCGCGATATAATACGTAAAAAACGGGGTTTTCGTCGAGGGTGTGGGCTTTTCAGCGAAAAATCCAACGAAATGGAGGAAGCATCTGCTCTCCCTCCTCTCAGTTAAGCTGAGTGTGTAATAAAAATGTTGGTGAGGACGGTTAAAAGAAACGCCGTCCTAAGTGCGCTCATCAGGAGCACCTGCTCCCCGAGACAACTTACTGCCTGCCCTTCGATGCTTCCACGTCGTACTTCTTTCCCCAGTTTTCTCTTTCTTTTTTATTATCTATCTTCTTCCACGCTGTTCATCGTTCTTTCGGGGGTCTCCTTCCCACTGTTTTACTAGGAAGTCTTCATTCATAAATTCTGTCAAAGGAGAGGTCTCTTACTATATGGTGTATGTGACAGACCTATAGTTGACACCTAATGGGATGTGCGCCTGATTTTTTTTTTAATCTCTTTTGGGTGAGAAGATCTTTTTCTATGATTTTTCAAAGTTTCGAATGTTTATGACGTCACGCGCCCCTCCCGCCTGGGCGGGACTCACCAGCCCACTGTGACGTAATAAACATTCGAAACTTTGAAAAATCATAGAAAAAGATCTTCTCACGCTAGAAGGCCGCGGTTGGTGTCAAAATTCTCAGAATGAGGTTTAGTTTAGACTTAAAATAAAGATAAACAGTTTTTCGGACAAAGGAGCACACCCCATTCGAGATTCAATGTAATGGTTATAGGGGCCATTCTCACGAAAACGTCGGATCCTACGCCTGGTCGATTATCCGGTTAATCTTTTTTTTCTAGTTTTAATTATTCCTTCTTATAGAAATCGACCAGCTCTTTTCAGCCCATTTATTTTTAGAATTCACAACTTATTCATCAATTATGTAAAAATTCATTAAAAACGAAAAAGTCAGTCCCTACCGCATGTCCGGAGCCGTGGTTGCCTTCTTCTGTCAGCCTTCAAAGTACTAAATTGGTTATTTTTCAACAATTTTTGGAGTTCGTTCCAACCCTCATATTCCTAATTTGCAGATCCTTAAACAGAATCTTCTAAGAAAAATAAATTGTACACGTTTGGAAGGAAAATATGCGTGTCCTGAGGATTACGCTCAGTCCCTGCCGCAAATAGAACTTGATAATTTGCGACCCTATCCCCTTTTCTGAGGGATATGCGCCTCATCCTCCATTGTTCTACCATTATTCCTCATGGTCTTCAAGGTTTGATTGGAGATGTTCAGTGTTCAACAAAACGGTGGTGAGGATACTTAGTGCTGCGCATGCGCAAACGTGAATTCCTGGTAACAGCCATAATTTCCACATTTTCTATCCGATTTCGATGAAATTTTCAGGGATTATGCGGATTAGGTTGTAGATGGTTCCCTAAGGAAATCATAAGACAGACTGAATCACAAGAAAGCTTCAAAACCAATGTGGAATTTTTTCACAATAGCCTTCACTGAATCTCATAATTTTAGGAAACAATAATGAAGCAGTAGTCAGACACCACTTTTCTTCGCATTTTAATAACAAAAATATCAAACAAAAAATTGTTCAATCATGTCTTAGGAGTTAACTGAGACGAGCTCCCATCCAAAAACCTACTGGTATTATATAATACCATGACTATAATAGTCATGAGGTTATTTGATGGAAGCTCGTTTGAGTTAACAAAATCTCCTAAAGATAGAATTGGACAATTGCTATCTTTTGTTTTAGTACATTTTAATATAAGTTCACAAGAAAAGTTCGAAGACTAGTATTGTCCAACTACTGCGCCACCACTGTCCAAGATTAGGAACAAGTGTCCAACTTCTGGGCCAAGTTAAGTTTTGACTTTCATGAATTATTTCAAAACTTCACTCTTATCCAATCAAAAAAGCATTTATTCTATCATGTAGCCACAGATTCTGAGATAAGGGGGAAAATGAGGAAGATTTACTAAAATGCTGATTTTACAGCGAGAATGTTAGTGAGAAAGCCACCCAAAGTGTCCAACTATTGGGCCCGTTACCCGAGTTGTTTTGATTACAGGAGGCCTACAAGAGTACCGAGTGGGACCCCCTTCACCTTTCGCGCCGAGGAGGTAGAATGTGCTGCTGTCTGTCCCCTTCTCGATTGCGCACTCATACACGCTCTGATACGGATCTTATTTCAACTTTATTTCCGCCAATACAGTGCATATATTTTTGGAAATCCGTATGTAAAGTGCTCTTGCAGTACTTTACTCACGGAGTGTACAATACCCCGAAAGGCAAAATAAAAATTCCGAAGGCCCATGCTTTTAATGAATTTCTAAAATCCTTTATAATGTAGGTACAACTTTTTAAGTTTTTGCGCCTTCAATTTCGTGAAATATGATCCGGAACGAGGAACGAACGGCGGCCGACTGAGACCATCGGGGCCAAATTTCGTTTACTCCTCATTTGAAAACGGATCGAGATATTTTAGTTCTGCAAACGGACTTCTCTTCAAGATCACCGTAGAATTCCGGGTAATTGGATTAGAAAGTGTGCAAAAATTTTTTGCACACAGTTCCAACAAAAATTTGTTCAAATTCTGAACATTTTCAATAAGTGGCCTTACAGCCACTTGCAAAACCTTCATCAGAATACGAATCCGTTTGCGGAATTTTACTAACTTGATCATAGCCGTCGGATTCTCGATTCTACGATAAGGAGCCGCGGCGAGGGGGTGATCATGGGCTGGGAGGGAGGGCAGCGATCCAACGCCCCGCTACTATTTTCAATAATGAACCTTTGGAATCGACCAAGAAAAAAAAATTTTAACACCCCTCAAAATTTGATGGTTTACGTTTCAAGGTATGTAGAATCCAAAAATCGAATAAAAATTTGGCCGTCCGTCCGCCGTACGCGGCACTTTTGCCACTTAGCATTGGCCGATTTTGATGAAATTTGGTTTGTAGGCTCCATTTGGGGTCTAGTTGTGCCCCGAAGCTTTTGGTTGATGTAGGTCACTTCTAAGGGTTCCAAAATCAACGCCAAAACGCCCTAACTCAAAAAATGTCGATATAAAGGTATTGTTTTTCCTTCAATTTAAGATTCTATAGAATTTTTAAAATTTTTTGAGACCTCGCGGAGCTCTGTAGGACAAACCGTTCGCTTCCTACGAAAATGAAAGGGTTTATATTGAAATATATATATATATAAATCAAAACACGAGTGTGAATCGCAAAAGAGGCCTAATCTCCGTCTAAATTAGAGCTGACCAAAATGCGATCAATGGTTGGTGATTTTGATTTTTTTTTTTTTCTTTAATTTCTCATATTGGATGGTTGGTGATTTTGTAGACGAGTGATCTATATAGAAAAATAATGAACCATTGTGTAATAATTTGCAGCGTTTTTTGCTAGTATGCACCCTTTGATCACTATTCTTTTTCCTGGCCACCTAATAGGTGGTCCAGCGACCTTTCCATTTCCAACTTCTCTGTCTTGAGGTTCATCGAATTGGGCGAAATTTCCGTAAAAAGCAAGACACGTAGACAAATAACTTATGAGAAAGATTCTGTGTTAATTTGATTCAGATAATGGTTTGCACTACTAAATCGTTGGTAGGTACCTAGTTGTTCAAGTTTCGATGTACAAAATCTAGTTGCAAAAGTCATCTCACACCGTCCTATTTGCACTAGCAGTAGATGGTTTGAGGAGCATAAATATTATTCTTGGCGTTTGACGTTGATTTCCAAATTTTGTGAACAGCTAATGACGATGAAAAAGTAATTAGTAGTTAATTCTCTCTGCAATAGTGTTGAAAAAGGTAAAAACACCTAATCATTATTTAACAAAAATTCAAATATCTTTGAAATAATATCAAAATAAATCTAAATAAATTTTAAACTAAAATCCCCCGTGTCTGAATTTTGTATTCCCGAATTCCCTCTTCTAAGAGTTAAATAATCAGTTTTCACGCTGATTTTTAAAAAATTGATTTTTTAGGTTCGCCCTTTCTCTTCTAAGGTCCTGAGATTTATAAAGAGAAGGAAGGTTGTTTCTTATTTTTATTCAAATAATGTCTTCGGTACTTATTCTAATGACGGAGCTCATTGATACGTTATCTTGAAATTCTTATAAACATTGGAAATGAGATGAGACCCGGAAGAAATTAACGACCGAAAGTAAAAACAACAAGCCGAAGAATTGCCGGAATTCATTCAAAGGACCCTGTAAACACGAGGTCGGAGAAAGGGGGTCCTACGAGGCGGGAAATCCCCGAAACTTCCTCGTCTAGCGAAGACCAGACGAGATTGACGTAAAAATCGCGCAATCGATCGATGGTATTAAGCAAACTAACATCCGCCGATAGGTGGAACCTGTTGGTTTCCTTCCTCGTTGACATCGACACCGTAAGGGCGGTCGATGTTGTTGACGAGGATTTCTCTCCAAGGTCGTGGCGAAATGTTACCAAACGGAAATAGGTTCCCCCACGTTTCTTCGGCTCGGGTTCATCGATATATAGGGGCTCTGGGAATCGTGGAAAGCACAGTTTGTCACTAATTGACCGTCTTGAAAGGTGAGTGTCGTCTTCACTACAATTATGCCAGCTCGGATTATTGTCTTCTCATCACTGAAAGCTCGTTTGACACACAATGGGTGCATTCGATAGTTTTTTGACAAAATAATTTTTAAATGGCCCTAGTGTGGATTATTCCAAAACACGCTGCTAATTATTACAGAAAGGTTTATTTATTGCTTCCGAGTCTACCAAGGTAGCAGAAGCTTTGTTTTTCATTTTTCAAGATTAAAAAAAAACGTCTGCCAAGTGGGTGTGGCACATAGCTTCCTCGTATCCATAACCCGATTGTATAGATGATCCTATGCATAGTAGTTAATCTCAAAACACCAATCTCTAAGTACCTTTCACTGCCCTCATAGGGGACCATCTACACGCTAATCTGGACAATCCTAGAAAATTTCATCAAATTCGGATGAAAAATTAAGTGAGTAGGTGTATGTGATTGGATCAAAAAAATACATAGCCTCGGCTGGGTTTTGAACCCGCGACCTTAGGAGCTCATATCAAGACTTTATCCTCTGAGCTACCGATGACCTGCAATTATTGGGATTTGAGATTCTCACAGGAGACCATCCCTCTATGAATGAGTCCCTCTATGAAAAACAATTCTCTGTAATTTTCATAGGGGACCATCCAAACACTACTCTGTAACATCCCTGAAAATTGCATTGAAATCGGATGGAAAATGTAGAAATTATGGCCGTTACAAGGAAATTCACGTTTGCGCATGCGCAGTCGCTTCTATCAGTCCGGGGTGATGATTTTCATAGGGGACCATCTACAACCTGATCCACATGATCCCTGAAATTTTCATCGAAATCGAATGGAAAATGTGGAAGTTATGGCCGTTACAAGGAAATTCACGTTCGCGCATGCGCAGTAGCTACTATCAGTCCGAAGGTGGCGATTTTCATATGGGACCATCTAAATACTAATCTGTAACATCCCTGAAAATTTCATTGAAATCGGATGGAAAATGTAGAAGTTATGGCCGTTACAAGGAATTCACGTTTGCGCATGCGCGGTCGCTTCTATCAGTCCGGGGATGATGATTTTCATAGGGGATCGTCTACACACCAACCCGCACAGTCCCTGAAAATTTCATTGAAATCGGACAATAACCTCGTATAGTTATGCGCGTTACAAGGAAATCATGACAGACGGACAGACACACAGACAGACAGACACACAGACACACGGACACACAGACACACAGACACACAGACACGGAACCAAAATTGTTCAGAAAGGTCTAAAACGCAAAACGCGAGTGGAAATTTTGATTTTGGAGAACTTTTTTTTTTCGTCCTTGAAAAGTGAAAACAAAGCTTCCGCTACCTTGGTAGACTCGGAAGCAATTCTCTAAAATCAACATTTCCACTCGCGTTTGAGACCTTTCTGAACAATTTTGGTTCCGTGTCCGTCTGTCTGTCATGATTTCCTTGTAACGGGCCTAACTATACGAAGTTATTGTCTGATTTCGATGAAATTGTAAGGGATTGTGCGGGTTAGCGTGTAGATGGTCCCCTATGGAAATCACCGCCCCCGGACTGATAGTAGCCACTGCGCATGAGCAAACGTCTATTTCCTTGTAACAGCCATAACGTCCACATTTTCCGTTCAATTTCGATGAAATTTTCCGGGATCCGGCGGATAGGGGTGTAGATGGTCCCCTATGAAAATCACTGCCCCCAAAATGACAGTAGCCTCTGCGCATACGCAAACGTAAAATCCTTGTAACCGCAATAACTCCTACATTGTTCATCCGAATTTGAAGAAATTTTGAAGGATTGTTCTAATTGGCCTGCAGACGGTGCCCTACGAAAATCATTGCCTCCAGACTGATAGTGTACTCACTGCGCATGTGCAAACGTGAATTCCTTGTAACAGCCATAACTTGTACATTTCTGTTCCAATTGCGTTGAAATTTTCAAGGTTCGTGCGGATTGGGGTGTAGATGGTCCCCTATGAGGGTAGTGCAAGTTACTTAGAGAATGGTGTTTTGAGATTAACTACTATGCATCAGACCATCTATACAATCGGGTTATGGATACAAGGATGCCATGTGCCACACCCACTTGGCGGACGTTTTATCTGTATAGATTACTCGCCTGTAAAGAACGCAGCTTTGCCATTGACAGGCCAACCATATTTTTGCTTCACAGTAAAGTTTTTTTTATAGAAATAAACGCTTCGCACTCCATTCGAAGAAATAGAGGACCTTCATTAGGAAATTTGATCAGAGGTTAATGAGGAGGCACAACTGAGTAGGTATAACTTAAAAAACAATTGTTGCTGTTTTGAAAGGAGATTTAGTGAGTGAACATTCGTTTGCGATTCACACTCGTTTTTCTTCTTTATTATTCGTTCCATCTTCAAGTCCTTATAAGAAGTGAACGGTTGGTCCTACACAGCTGTGGGTGGTCTCATTCGATTCTAAAAATTCAATACTGCTTTAAATTTATCGAAAAACATTACCTACCTTCAAGTATGTGTATATTGGAAATTCTTTTGGCTTGGGCATTTTGTACATTTTAGCTCTTGTTTTTCACCCCTTAGATGTGACCGACGTCAACCAAAAGCTTTGAGGCCCAACTAGACCCCGAATGGAGCCGATATAACTACCAAATTTCATCAATCGGCCCTTGGTAACTAAGGAATTTGACGCATTCGCCGGACAATTTTGTTATCAATTATCGGATTCTACGTACCTTGAAACCTAAAAAACTATAATTTGTTTTTTGTCAAAATTTAATTTTGAGAGGGAGTTAAATTTTTTGGTTGCTAGGTCGATTCCAAAGGTTCATTGTTGAAAATTGTCAAACATTTTTCCTACACCCAAAACACAAAATTTTCGTATCGTTGAATATCTCTTAGAGTAGGTTAGATTCGTACGGTAGGGGGGGGGGGGGGCAGTTGCTGTTGAGTCGAATTGAACACAATTAGGCTCCTACATTCATTAGTATTGGATATATGCTCTAGTACATGTACCTAATAGGTAACACTGAACCAACTTAATGACGCGTCTAAATTGATAAACTTGAGGAAAATGCGATGGTTTATTGTAATTTACACTTTTGTAACACTCCTAATTTATCTTTATCTGCATTTTCAAAAAATTAATTAATAAAAATGTGTTCTCCAAGCTCCAGGAAAGTAGTTCATCATAAAATGGTGCCTTAAGGTGAAACGCAGCCAACATGTAAAAAGTCTGTGAATTGGGTATGGCACATAGCTTTCTCGTATTCAATACCTGATTGATCAGACGCACAGTTCGAGTAGATAAACTCAAAACTTCAATCTCCAAGTACCCACCACTATGTACCCTACAAATCTGATGATGACATGACGATAACAGTAACTTCGTAGTTTTGCCGACATACAGACAGACAGAAGTTAGTGGATAATCGGTTTCCCCCCTCTTCACTGGCAAATATTGGTCGAGTTAGATGATTCCTGTGGCAATCTTTTAGTTTTCATTTTCCTTAGATAAATCACTAACGAATTTCGAAAATTCTTGAAAATTTCAAATTTAGGTACCACAACTTTTTATGTTTTTTTACTTTTGGAATTTACTAAACAAAGGAATTAGTGTTGAGATTATATTAAATATAATCCTCCATTCAACCCTGAGCAGGATTATGATTTATTTGGGTAACTACCCAGAATCACGTGGTTTTCATATTTCACCAATGAAAAATCCTTCCTTCAAACCCGCAGTCATTACCAAACAGATAACACCCACAGAATACGGGTACAACTTGTATGAGTCAAAGTAACATAGGGTGCCTACCTACACCAAGATTATGGTGAATAATGGAATTATAAGGAATTCTATACTTAAATAATTGAATTTTCGTCAATAATCATACTCACTACTCACCTAATATTAGTGGCTTCTTTTGACTTTAGAACGAAGATGCTGTCAGTGTGGGGTCTCACATTGATGATGGCTGCATTCGCTGCAGGCCAATTCAAGAACGGCAGAAGGCTGGAGCCACCTGTACCCTCACTCTGCGCTCAACGTAAGTTATCTAAGGAGATCGTAATAATTCTTAACCTGAAGTATCGAATAGAGATGCAAACAGTGCCCAGATACCTAACAATGATAACAATCCTTTAAAAAGCCATCTTTGGCGACTGAAGGATTTGGTGACTGGCAGGTATGATACCATTCGATTCAGCATAAAATATAACGATAATCCAACGGATTAAATCCCTTTTGGGGATGAAATAGACAGTATTAATGGTAGCTGATTTTTAATTACCGTTTTAGTTTAACTACTACTTCGATACCATCTAACTTCAAGCAGTAAATGATAAGTACGAGGCCGCCCGGCTTCACAAATCTTTGTAAGAGAGATATGAGAAGTTCGGGAAGCACCTGACGCCAAAATGATACAGAAAAACAGGCTAAAGGATCCAAAATTCTAGGGAAACTAGGAAAATTAATGGTAAAAATGGACTGACCTCGTGACGTCGAATTTTATCTGGGGCCTCAGATGTTGAGATCCTCGCTGTAGCCGTGTTTTCCAGGGTGAGTTGCGCGGAAAATTGTCGCGGAAATTCCGGGAAACTCCGACCGGGACTGATTGAATTTGGAAATATTGAAAATCGGGTTTTTTATGGTACGAGTCACGCATGTGGTGGTGAAGCCGTAGAGCTCCGAACGAGAGTGTTCCTGAACATGGCGGGGAGGTAGCAAATCTAAGCGAGGGAGAGAGGAGAAGGTAGACCCCCTTCTCACCTGTCTATCAGTCATCAAAGCGTCTAGGTAGGTACTAGTATTCCTTATTTGCCCCGAACAATCCCTGTAGTCATAAATTGATTTTTTGCGAGAAAAAAAAAAACATAAAATGTGCCAAAGATCACTTTTTTTAACATGAAAATCCAATTTTCCCAAAAGGTTGCCTCTATAAATTAAGATCTGAGGAGAAAGGCAGCAAAGTGACTGGCCGAACTTCCACAATCATCGTTCGCGGAACTGCTACAACTCAAAGACTCAAGAAATGATATGATTTTAGGTGTCATCCATGAGAGATTCAACGGCAAAGGATACTTCTTTTCGTGGAAAGAGCCTTCAACTATTGGACAGGAGGAAGACTGGTTGGGCGTCAGGAACTACTGCAGGCAGAGATGCATGGACGCTCCTTCACTCAACACAAACGCCAAGAACGAATACATCAAGAGCAAACTGGTGCAGGGTAAGTTCATTTGAACTCAAGTGTAGGGTTAAAATAGGGATGCTGTATACTCACTCGTATTAACAAATTATCTCGAGATCTACCTTGTAGCAGTTCCGAGAAGAATTAATCGATATAAACCACACTCCATTGTGTTATTGAACCCTACCCAATTCATATCTATATTATAATTATTTAATTAATAAAATAAAATTATATTTTGAATCATTGGGTAGAAATACGAGCTGGTTATTCCATCAGAATATTTCCAACTCTATTTCATGGTAGCAGAGCACTTGTCTCCAGTACTCTGTGTAGCAGAGCGTGGTTTCGATCCACGGACCTCTGGGTTATGGGCCCAGCACGCTTCCACTGCGCCTAGCAGTTCTGCGAACTGCTCCGCGGAATAGGCCTGAGGAGGCGTTGTTCCTCTCCTTGACTGGGAACGAGCTCGGCATTCAGTCAAGGAGAGGAGCGACGCCTCCTCAGGCCTATTCCGCGGAGCAGTTTGCGGAACTGCTACAACCTACAATATGCCTTTGGTTTTAGCTGATTTCTGTTTAGATTAGTTTACAAGAGAAAAACATAGATACCCCAATCACAAAGACAAACATGTTACTAATATGTTGAGTGAACTGCTACGATCATTACCAAGCTTTACTACTTATTCATAAAATAGGACAAACCAAAATCAAACTATCTGAAGTACTAGATATTGGATACATCAGATAGTATGGTTTTGGTCGAACAATCTGATTGAGCTGCATTGAATGATTGAATTGTGGACTGTTTCAGACAAAATAAAGTACATTTGGACTTCCGGGCGCGTTTGTGACTTCAAAGACTGCGACACTCGTCCCGATCTCCAACCCAAGAGGATCAACGGGTGGTTCTGGACCTCCGACCTTCAGAAATTGCCGGCCGTCACTGACAGAATTCACAACGACTGGAGCGAATCAGGAGGGTGAGGAAAAATTATGATAAAATAAGCGGAACCGAAGGAGGTACCTCCACTGAGCACAAAAGCACGATGTGCAGGATTGAGGATCCTCTGATCTTTCGGTAACAAACTAGGTTTCACTAACAATGAAGATCAGTTGATCACAACGACAGAAAGATAGTTATCTTTCTTCCTCCTTCCATTATAGATTAAAGGCATAGGCCTATAGCCCCCCCCCCCCCCCCCGCCTCCGATAGGGCATGTTCACTCCAGGAGTGAACTGGTCTGAACTACCAGTGTCCTCATAAATTAGCAGCTAGGAGGTCACACAGGGGTACAAATGTACCCAACTTACAAAAAATTAAAATCTTATGTCTGTTGCCATTTTTAAACGAAATTATTGTTGCTTAAAATTCTATAAGCATCTAAACAATGATGAAAATTATTGGGTGTTCAAAAAGGTAATAGTAACTATAACTGTTATACAAAAAGGTAATAGTAAAATATAACTGTTATATTTTATTGGACATTCCTGTTGAAACCCAATTTTCAACACTGTTAAATATCGCTTCTCTTTCAAAATTCGAAATGAAATTTGTTCGATATAGAATGACCTTTGTTACTTTTGATTATGCAAGTTTGCAATATTCTGAGTTGGAGGAAAAAATTGGCATCAAAATCCAATGAGTAGTTTCCTTATTCTACCACCCCAAAGATCACCCTTCTGTGATGCACTTGAACACCTATTCTGCTACTTCTGAGCGTTCCCTTCTTCCTAATAAAGGTCATGTGCAATATTCTTACGTAGAAATTGTAGTAGGGTAAAAAGGGTGGTTCTGGCACAGTTACTAGGCATCTCGGCAGCAGTGCTCTGTGGTGTCATGTAACCTCCGTGGAAACTCCGCCCCCTTTGTCCTCCATCTCCCAATTCATAAGGGACCATCTCCCAATTCATAGGGGACCATCCTCTAATTAGGATGTAACCTACGTGGCAACTCCACCCCCTTCCCGCACCTCCTACCAATTCATAGGGGGTCATCCTACCATTCAAAAGATACCATCCCCAATTCTGCATCACCTGTGGTGTCATGTAACCTCCTGGGCAACTCCACCCCCCTTCCACCACCTCCTACCAATTCATGGGGGGTCATCCTAGCAATTCAAAAGGAACCATCCCCAAATCATAGGGGACCACCCTCCAATTCTGCATCAGCTGTGATGTCATGTAACCTCCGTGGCACTTTTACCCCCTCACCAACAAATTGTTGTGGCATGGTGGCTCGGAACAGTGAGGATCCAAAACGTTCCAAGGATCCAAAAAAGAATTGACTTACCTATAATGTTTCCAGGGATTCACACTGGGGTAAATTTGTACCCCAAACAGATTGAAAAAACACACTGGGGTAATTTTGTACCCCACCAAGAAAAAAGAAGCGAACCACACTAATTCTCAGAGCCAACTGGACTCGGGACAGTACGTTTCCCGCTCACAGAGGTACCAACATAGTTTACGTGGGTCCCATTCGGGCGGGAAAATTTTGTTCGCGGATGTGCACCCAAAAATAGGAACAGTGGGGTACAGCTGTACCCCTGTGTGAGGTTCTAGGGTTAACCCATAGGTCGGGGCGCAAGTTCTAGCTAAAAAAAAAAAAAAAACTCCAACGCCCGGGCTTTTCGTAGGATAATCTCCTTTATGCCACAACAACTAAGGGGCGAAACTGTGGACCTTTTCAAGTGGGGCACCTCATAGGCGATCCACGATACCCCGGAGTTTCCCGATATCATCGGTACCCATTGCCTCACCGCCCTGGGTTGGGACGAGGGGCCGGCAGAGAGATTCGAACCTGAGAACTCGTAGCGAACCGAGTGAACGGCCCGTCATTCTCTCTGCCCGAAGTGACCGCGCGTTTAACCGCTCGGACACCCCGATCCCCTAAAAGTTCTAGCTCGTACTACCTATCAAGCAGGTTGGCGCCCGAGTTTTAGACAGTTCACTAAACTCACACGCCTGCTTATGTACTCACACGTATGCTTTATGTAAGCTGGAAAAGTCCAACTTCCAGCAATTTCCAACACTAGCAATGACAGGTTACAGACAAATAGGATCAGCCTGATAAACTACGAGTTCAGGAATTAGGGGCGGTATTCATAGTCATGACTCGAGTTGGAGGACTCCTCTAAAGTACGTTTTGAGGAGTCCTTTCCTCCTCGAGCTATTCATAGTTAAGCCTTAAGCCAAAGTCAAGGCCAGACTCATCCTCCAAGTCGAGGAAGGTCTCGAGGAAGCCTTAAGGAGGCCCGACGGCTCCTTAAGCTATTCATAGTCGCCTCATTTCAAGGCGTCCTCGAACCGCCAAAGGCGTCCTCCAATGGCGGTATTCATAGACGACTTAAGAGGTGGAGTCGAGAAATTTGAAGGCCGAATCGAGATATTTCGAGTCGAGAAAGGGGCTTCGAGCTTCCTCAGCCCAAGGTAGGTGAAAAGGTACCTTGAGGAAAGATTTTGATGATATCTACCTACCTGTTATCACAAGCGTTGTCGTTATAAAATATTCTACGGATCTATTTTTCGGTTATTTCGTCCGAAAATATGGATTTCGATGATATTGAAAGATTGGAGGAATTTGATGAGTATTTGTAAGAATTTTCGCGAGATCAGCGAAGGCCGAAATGTTACTTGCGGGATCAAGAAAACCCTTTGGAGGTAGGTACTCAAAAGTTATGATAATAATGATAAACACGGTGAATGCCAGTAATTTTGTTATGTTCTTATTTGTATAGGTAGGTATTGGATGATCGAACATTTCGGAAGAAATTTCGTTTTACAAAAGAGAACGTGATAAAGGTGCTACTCCCGATTTTCTTCCTGCCCGAGAGTATTTCTGTGAACAGGAGAGAACAGCATCTCTCTTCATCATCTAGGGCTGGGTACTTACGACTGAGTTACTTGCACCAAATTCTGGCATATGTTTCTTACATAACTAGTCGACAATATACTGAAATTTGGTCGATTCCGGTTCAGTGGAAGAAAAGTTATGACCGCCCGATATTTGATGATAGCTGATTTCAGTAGAAATGTCGAACATTTTCGCACTTTACAAAAAATGGTCATCTTCAAATAACTCCAAACTCTGGTGAATGTTCGAGCAACATGTCCTCAACAATATACTAAAATATGGTGGGGGAATTTTGAATTAAAAGAAGTAATCGATTTTAGAAGTTGCCGAGCCAACTGTTTCGAAGCCGAGGTTCTATAGTCATAAGTCCTACAAACAACATTTTCGCACTTCACAAAAAAACGTCATCTTCAAATCGCTCCGAACTCTGGTGAATGTTAGAACAACATATCCTCAACAATTTTCAAAATATGGTGGGTGGGAATTTCGAATAAAAAAAAGTAATCGACTATGTTCAACTCTTCATAGTACTGTACCTACCTTTTAGGTACCTTCCTTGTTGAAAGCACGTATTAATACTAATGGAAATTTGTTTCATATAGTTCTAAAGCCTCCATTTGTGTCACCCCATAGGAGAAAAAGTAGAAATTGGCTTTTCTACTGATTTGAGAAGTATAAGGATGAGAAGTTCTGTTGTAACGGAATGACGCGGCCGCGGGACTCGGGAAGTGTTGCGGGTCAGTCTAGATGCGCCTTTAATCTATGGCCCATTTCACTCAGGTGAAAAGCGCTTTGGTACTTTGTAAATTACAAAACAACGAACGAGCGCAAAGAAAAGGAGCACCAATATAAATATAATATACTTATTGATTATAATACGCTACTTTCTGTTGGGTACTTTCCACTGAAATTGAAATCACTCGCGATTTTCTCCCAACACTTTTTTTTCGACAATTGAGACCGCATCTGTTTTTTTCCACAATGCCCTTATTTTCAATTATGATTTTCCTCAACGTAGTTTATTCAGCTTCCCTTAAAAACGGCTCTCTTCTTTCTCTTTCCATTTGGAAACTAATATAAAAAAATAAAAGGTAGCAAACACTATTTTATTGAAGAAGGAACGCGAACAACAGGAACAGTGATGGTCCAAAGTCAAAGCTGAAAAACAACACCAACCATTCTGAAATAAACAATCGAACCTTCTCCATGAAACCTTCACTGAGCTGTTACCTGAACAGGGCTGCCAATTCTTCCTCGACCGTCGTTTGGTAACTCGAGGTCTCCTCGAGTTGAGGATGAGCTGAGCTCGACCTCCAAATGCGTTCTGTTCGTCTATGAATAGGGTGAGGAATCCTCGAGAAAAGATGAGTTGGAGGAAACCTCAACTCGAGTCGAGGAAATCCGCGCCTTGAGGAATGACTATGAATACCGCCCTAGGTTATACGACATCTACTGCTGCAATATGTTGTCAGAAACCGTCAATAGTTAGGTTTCACAAAAAGTATTGAACGGTATCCCGAAGATTAAGAGATGATCTTCCAATTTTAACATTTCGTATTTGTTGGTAGCAAAATCTTAACTTTCCAAGTACTTAAAGCCCTAAGTTTAGAAAGTTCTGTGATTCAGGAAACAGATGAGTTTTTCTGAGCATTTCAACAGCTCCTGAAATGTCATCCAGAATCTTGAAAGGTACCATGGGAGATACCATTAAAACACGCTTTTTGGAACAAATTCTCTAGGAGAGTCTAGCCCCCAGAAAGTGTTGTCGGGTTTCAGCGCTACCTACCGCCACTTCAACGAACTACCATTTCTGATATCTTATCAGGTGATCACGCTCGCAACCGCATTACCGTCGCTCCTCTAACTTGCATTTATCCTAAGATTACAATGTAGCGATGTACATGGACTTAGTCGACTCGAGAACATTTATTTTTGAGTTTTACAATTGATTTGAACGCACTAGTGGTGAACTTGATGTGTGTCTAAAAAGAAATAACAACTAAACAGCCAAACTTAGAAATTAGCGAGTGGTAAAATCGAGGTAAGCCTACTTGTCAGAAATGCTGCTTGACCACGCTCACATGGAGCTGAAAAGGATGGTAGTTCGTTGAAGTGGCGGTAGGTAGCGCTGAAACCCGACAATACTTTCTGGGAGCTAGACTTTCCTAAATTCTCTGTGGACTACCGAAAATATGATCAATTCACTAAAACCATCGATCTAACAGTAAACGCAACAGTCATCAATGAAATTCAAGAAGTTCCAATTCATAATTTTTCAACCCTCAAAAAACCTGAATGTCTAAATTGCTTGTAAAAATTAGTATTTTATTGGGTATCTTACATGAACTGCTCAGTAGTCTTGTCGGACACCTGCTGAGCCCCAAGAGCTTACTTTTCTCATAATTCAAACCAAAGTTAGGCATTGAAATGTAACAAAAGAAAGCTTTTTTCAATGAATAGCGTAAAGGACACATACTATGCACACGAAGAACTTGATAACTTGGATTTTCTTTACAGCATCAAGAGGCCACAGCCTGACAACAGGGAGGAACTTCAAAACGGCGCTCCCGAAAACTGTCTGGCGCTCCTCAACAACTTCTACGGCGACGGGATTCACTGGCATGACGTAGCTTGTCACCACAGGAAGCCTTTCATCTGCGAAGAGAGCGATTCCCTCCTCAAATTCGTCCAGTACAACAACCCCAACTTGAGGATCACGTAGGCAGTTGTACTGCATTCAAGACAGTCGGTAACGAGTGTTACAGTCACGTGTAAATAAGTCGCAATTGTATAGTCATCAATATTTCTATTTAAATATAAATTTAATACCAACATGTTATATGAAGATGATTTTGTATCTTGACTCACACCTTTACCAAGCCAGCACTTAATAGAGAGGAGTGCCGGGTCTCGAACACCACGAGGAACAACTCCTAAATAAATAATTTACAAAAAAAAAAGATAACAATAATAATAAAAAGGAAACCTACCTACCAAGAACCTACAGCGATCGCATTTTATTGGTCAGTTAAAACTTCAACGGAGATTAGGCCTCTTTTGCGATTCACTCTCGTATTTCTGATTAGCTCGTAAGTCCAACCCTTAAGTTCTCGTAGAGAGCCAATATGCAAAATGTATGTCTTTAATAATTATTATCAGCTGAAACAGTATTGTTCTAGGGGATCTGGAGAATCTGATTGATTGATGAGAATAATTAAATCTGCACTGAATTCTACCCCTTGCGAACTATACGTTTCGTTTGAATACCTATTCCTTGGCGGAGACCAACCTAGGACTAGGGGTAATAAATAATAGATGCAAATATTGATTTAGGAAAGATAATTTCTACATCGTCCTATAATCAATGAGGCTTGTATCTATAGGTGGGAGAAATAAGAATCAATAGAGTTTACCTACTAGATCTTGTGATGATACAATCACCCAAGGACGGATGACACTTCCTGAGTAGGGGAAGAGAGGGCTGACATGGGCGAATTCTTATTCATAAATACGATCATGAATACAAATACAGGTATGAATATGAATACGAATACAATCGTATTCACACTTTGAATACGATTTTCCCCCGTATTGGTATTTTGAATACGATTATATGAATTTTTCTATGATTTCCCCAAAATCAAATTTTTTAACGATTTTCCCTGAAAATCCTACTTTTTTTTTGATTTTCTCCCGAACTCTGGACATATTTATAACCTAACATTGTCAAAATAATCAATTGAAATTCGAAAAGATCACGAATTTTTATTGAATTTTTCACGCAGAATCGAATGAGACCAACGCCAGGTCGCTACGACCAACCGTATATAAACTACGACGTCATTTCCGCTGAAAATCGAATTTTTTTACAATTTGCACAGAAAATCATAAAACAATTATGATTTTCACCGCAATTTTGGTTTGTCCATAAGGCTCCGCGTGGTCTCTAAAAATTCAATAATATCTTAAATTGGTGGAAAAACAATACCTTTATATCAAAATTTTTGAGTTAGGGCGTTTTCAAAATTTCAACCCATAATTTTCAACCCTTAGAAGTGACCTACATCAATCAAAATCTTCGGGGCACAACTAGACCCCAAATGGAGCCCACATATCAAATTTCACAAAATCGGTCAATGCTAAGTGGGGAAAGTGCCGCGTACGGCGGACGGACGGCCTAATTTTGATTCAATTCCAGAGATTTTTCCGCGTTCAAAAAGAATTTTCTCGCTAAATTCGATTGTAAAACATTTTTTGATTACACCGTTGGAAAGCTGAGATTGTGGCGCAGTTTTTAGGCTTAGCAGCAATAGTTCGAATTATTTGGACATTACGGTTCACAAAGTTCACTTTTTAAGTTGCTTTATTCCCCATAAAATTCAACTGAAAAAAATGTAGGTATTTGGGATGAAGGAGATAGGAAATGCAATGCTCTTTCCAACGGTATCCTCAAATTGTAATTATCACAGCAAATTAAAGGAGTTATTACCAATTTCATGACCTAAGGTCAAAATCACGAAAAAATTTAGACCTGTTTTGTTGACACCCCGTACATATTGTATGTAGATACAAGACTCATTTATAGCATGTTTCAGTCAAATGAAACCTTTTTTCTATCAAATGAAACTTCGTACCGACCAAATCGATACCTTAAAGCACAAAGGCGCTATGTTAAAAAACGTTTTGAGAAAAACGCTAAAGAAATTATCACTAACGCACAATTCTTAAAATAATGGCTTATTACACTAAAATCTTTAATTACCTCAATAAATTTTCAAGCTATAATCGTCAAGAAAACTCAATAATTGTTTTGTTGAATTTGAGTTTTTCTGAAATTAAAAAAAATGTGGAAGTTGGATGGACATAGCTCCTTTGTGCTTTAAGGAATCGAAATGAAACATTGTTCCAATCAAATGAAACCTCTTTTTAACTGAATGAAACTTTTTTCAAACAAATGAAACTGTATTTCAATCAAGTGAATCTTTTTCGAGCCATCCATATTTAAGATTTTTTAAGATCGTTACAAAATAAGTTAATACAGAGGCACTACAAATTAATTTAATGAAGCAGCTGTATCCAGCAGCTGCGGCAGGCAGTTTCATCATCATGTTTATGACGAAGTTGGAGCAGTCTTTCACGGTGATTGTTTCGAGACCACGATGTCACAGTGATCAGCAGTATGGTTGGACCAGTGAGTTTCATTTGATTTAAATAAGGTTTCATTTGTTTGAAAATAAACTTCTTTCGGTTGAAAAGAGGTTTCATTTGATTGGAACAAAGTTTCATTTGGTCGTTACATGGTTTCATTTGACTGAAAAATGCTGTATTGTAGGATAATATAACCATCTATCTTGTCTTTATTCAATTTGTATCTATTATTCATCTCGAATGGGTTCTATCAAGGAATAGGTATTCAAAGGAAACGTATCGGTTCTAGGGGTAGAATACATCGCCAATTTGATTATTCTCGTTGATTAACTATCTAATTAATTAGATCCCCCAGAACAATACTGTTTCAAGCGACCTTTGTTCCAAACTGTTGGGAAAGAACTGAACTATCCTCCCCCACATCTTCCAGATTCTGCAGGCGGTAGACGACTGGATATTAGAAGATGATTGGAGAACAACACCCACTCCTACTTTTCAATAAATAGATTTCGAAATAGTTGGAACTACTCAGCACACCATCAAGGTATCAAAACCACAAACATCATGAGATTTTTGTTCGGTTTTATTACAAAAACACACAAGATTCCATGACTGCACGAGGTGAAAACTTAAAAAATGGACAATCAATTAATATTTACATCACAAAAATTAACAACGCTAATATTTGTACCAGAAGGAACCTTTCATACTTACTAGGTACCTATGACTCAATATTTGGATGGCTGAACTCGCATTTTTCTGGCTTGCAGAAGGTTGTACGATCCCCAAACGACGTTCTTTTCCCATATGTACGGAATGTAGAACGCTCTTACCCATTTTCTGGTCCTAAAACATAATCGAGAAATATTGATGGGAACTTTACTTCACCAGGGCCTAAGTATTGATTTTGATACAGTGGATACAGCCAGAAACACCAGGATAAGTATGTTAGAAAAAGGTGAGCCTCATGTGAACGGCTAGCTGTCTAATCTTTTTCTTACAAACTTTCTCTCCATTCCTTTCCTCCATATTCTTCATCAACCAGAAGATATCTTTCTTTTTCTAGTAGCTCGTGGATTCTTTCCATGATTATTTCCCTCCATATGCATCACCTTCTAATTCGGAATGTAAAGCTTCAGAAGGAATACTTCTAATCAACCATCTTGCAGTCTTTGCAGTGTAAAGCCTATTCAACAAAAGCTTTGGAATTTTTGTGTCACTCGGAAAGAACCCCTAATGCCTTTTGATAGACGGAAACTCGAGGTTGGAAGCAACCAAGATTTTAGGGCGGAATTCATTTAAAAAATAATCATGAATCATCATCATCACAAAGGACGGGGTTTTTTTGAAGGATAACTTCCAGTCATCCATAGGTGGAGTCTCTCAACAGCTGTGCAGCCAGTGGGTAGGCCTCGCCAAGGTCCCTCACTAACTGGGACACGACACGCTGTGCTAAGAATGGCGCACAACTGGTGGCATAGGTTACTGTATGCAACTGATACTCTTGCACCGGCTGATCCTCTGTTCCATAGGATATGCTGGTACTTGCAGTCTTCCTCAGCTATCTGGATACATCATACGGATATCTAAGGTGAGCGCCACTGGGTGAAGGCGAAAAAGAGTTAGGACGTCGAAAATGACCTTATGGAGTGGAGGCCCAATAAGCGATCATTGAGGGAGAGTCCCAAAGTATCCCGGCATGATGCATCAAAGACTACCCGTACAGGACATAATCACGCTCAATAGCAAAATGTGGAACATAGCTGCATGTGTCCAAAAGTGAGAGTGAAAGGTAATCCTGAAGGAAGGCATGGTAAGCCAGCTGTAGTGGAGTATTGTTGCGAAGCCTGGTCTCCAAATTGCACCAACGTTTCAATGCAATTTCCCGAGACTGGCCTAGAGGGGGAAGTTGAGATGGTTCCCGAAAGGGTAGTCTCACTGAATAGCAACCTGATGACTAGAGCTCGGAATTTGTATATTTTGCATATCTTTTATTATGCGGTATATCTTTGTATTTGAACGTTTTGAAGGTTTCTGAAGGGTATGCGGTGGTTTAAATTGAAATTTAAATTGCATATTTTTGCATATTTCGGTCATTTTGGGGATTTTTGCATTTTTTGGTCATTTTGGGGATCTTTGCATATTTTGCAGCATATTTTATCAGTTTTTTGCGTATTCTGGATTTTTTTTAAAAGTCAGTGCTGGAAGTTGACAATATTCGAAATCGAATGTTGGAATGTTTTGTCCCCTCACTCACATCACCCCAGCAGGTAATGGCCCATTACCTAATGAATAGATGAGTGACAATGCAAGTGAACGGTGCGTGCTCGGAGCCTTGAGACTAATCCGCTTACTGAACCAACAGGTAAGTAAAGGCTTTATAATAAACACGTGAGCGTTTTCGACCCATCTTCTGCACTGGCTATTCGAAAAACCATGGACGCACTGGAGGACAAGCAGATCGCCCATCGTTTGGCCTTTATAAATGCCAACTTCAGTACCATACCCCATTTGATAAACCACCTGGAGACCAGGGGGATGGATCTCTGTTCTGCCGTAGGTGCTGTTTCCGACCTGCTCGAAAAAAGCTCCCACTGGCATGGAACAACTGGAAAAGCCGTCAAGGATAAACTGGAGGGGGTCCTATCGAAAAATCCAGGGTGGTCTTCAGTGGTTCAAATCGCGAAAATTCTCAAAGGAGAAGACAGCTCATGGGACTCTCCCTACTCTCCAAAAGAGATTTCCACTTTTAAATTTTTGCCTATTGTATCTTGCGATGTAGTGAGATAGTTTTCTGCATTGAAAGAAATTTTAAGTGACAGGAGACAATGTTTTACACCCGATAATTTGGAGCGTGTAATTGTTGTCCAATATATTATGTAGTTCATCTTTACATTTTATACCTAGTTTGTACAAATGTATAAAAGTAAATAAAAAATGTATAACTGGTTTTTTGGATTGCTTGTTTACTTTACCTGATGCTTCATAACTTTTTTCTAGGAGAAAAACGCTGCAAATCATTGCTCAAAGGTTTATTATTTTCTGTATAGATCACCCTTCTGATTTTAATAGGATTGGAAATGGCCTTGGAGCTCACTCAGCTGATCAGTGATCTGAGGAGTGAAGAAGCTTTTGAGCGATGATTTGCAGCGTTTTTTACCCACCAACATTTTTTTTACCTACCAACTTTTTTTTTTACCTACCAGCTAGGTACTACCTACCACACCATACTGGCTTCACACCTTCACAATCAAGTTTATTAGAAAGAACTAAACGCTTCACACTCGATTGGAAAAATAGAAATCTTCATATTGAAATTTGATTACTGGTTACGCAGAAGGCAAAACTGTATACAAATCGAAGAAATGAACAGCGATCGCATTTTAGTCCGATAAAATTTGAATGGAGATTAGACTTCTTTTGCGATTCACACTCATGATTCTGTTTTATCGAAGGGAAACCTTCAAGTACTCGTAGGGACCGAACGGTTTGTCCTACAGAGCTCCGGGTGGTCCTCAAAAATTTTTAAAAATTCAATGCTATTTAAAATTGGTGAAAAAACGATACCTTTATTTCGAGAGTTTTCGAGCTAGGGCACTCTTGAAAATTTCAACCCTTAATTTTCACCCCTTAGAAGTGACTGACATCAACCAAAAGCTTCGCGGCACAACTAGACCCCAAATGGAGCCCATATACCAAATTTGAACCAAATCGGTCCAGTGTTGCTAAGAAAAGTGCCGCGGACGGCGGACGGGGGACGGCGGACGGGGGACGGCGGACGGACATTGCAAATTTGGATTCTACGCACCTTGAAACGTAAAGTGACAAAGTTTGAGGGGGGGTTGTAAAATTTTTTTGCGATACGATCACATAGGCTTATTATTAGAAATAATAAACCAAAAGGGCTAAAAAATGTAATAATATTGGACATCCTTCCTTAAAATACTGAAATTCCGAAGTCGTATGCAGTTTTAAGGGCAAATGCATATTTTGCATATTTTTCCAGTTTCCGGTGCATATTTTCGGGAAATTTTCGTGCATATTTTCCGAGCTCTACTGATGACAGACGATTAAACGTGGATGGAAAGTGATTTTCTGTTACCTCATGAAGAGAATCCGCAGGAACCTCATTGACCACCTCCTCTGACTACCAAAAGCGCTGAACCGAATCCTCCAAGGACATCACCCCAGTGAGCAGTTCCAAGCTCATGGGGCCTAGAGCTGAGACCGCTGATGGTATGCGTCCCATAATTGCCCACCCAAATACAGTCCTCAGTGCTATTGGTCGCCCATGGACCTTGCCACAACCCTGCAATACTTCGTCGATCATTTCAGCACCCATGAGGAAGTCAATCGTGCCTGGCTCGTGGAAGGCTTGACCTGCCAGGTTCAAATGTGAGAAGCGCTCGATTACTTCAGGGGAGGGAGGTGCCTTAGGTTGATCATGACAGATATGAGAGACTATGGCTGCCTGTGCAGTTATCCGGGTGTCAGGGGCTAAACGAGATGCCAGGACACACGAAACAAGGAAGTTATCTTCTGGTTGATGAAGAATAAGTCTAGTCCCAAACGAGAAAGTATCCACCTATGCTTTACAACTATAAAAGGAGAGATCACTTACAAATCCATCGAGCTCACACCCTTCCTTCTATTCACAAACAAAACCTGGTAGAAACGTTGTGGACCTCCGGACATCACACGATCAATCTAGATCGATTACCGGCGCAAATCAATTTGTAAATGCTAACAGGTACCTAAAAATCTGTACTCGATAATATAAATAGATGAATAATTAAGTGACCATTTACCTGTAATTATCGAGGAACGGTATGGACTTGACCAGCACCCATTTTTCTATTTGTTGAGAGTAGTTGGGTTCGAATTCCGACGAGGTGGACAAATCCAAGTCGACCAAGAAATGGCAAGACGTCACGTTCCCCTGATACATAAAGCACGTAGAAATTACTCACAAATAGATGAATAAATAATTATGTCAACATATTTCTGATATAGGAAGGTTCTGTAAGAGAGAGAAGGAGAAGAAAGAAGGTTCTGTAGGTTTGGTGGTGTGGATCATATCAATAGGAAAATATTGTAGTATTCTACCTTTTACATTACCTACTTTCTTTCTTACAGTCAACATTACCTACATTACCTACTTTCTACCTTACAGTCAACACTCTTTACATTGAATTAAACCAGGTTTATACTTTTATACTTTCATTTAAACCTTTTTAACTTTGAATAGGATGTGCGCCATCAAACGAAAATGGGGGAAAACAAATGCATCGTGTTATTAGGAACACTTTGATTCGGAAAAGTCAGAGATAATAACCTAGAACGTTTTCATGAATAAGGGATTGAATTCAGAAAGTTTGACAGTTTACTGTCCCGCCAAATTATTTTTACTACTAGTCACTTCAATTTTTTAGTTATGTTGTTTTACATCAATAATTGCTTGCAATGTTATCTAATCTAGTCTCATGTCAGTATCGGTGTAATATTATTGTTTATTAGTATGAGCGTTGTATCATTGTTGCACCTTGACTGTTTCGAATTAATCTGTTATATTTTGAATGATTGATTTACAGTAGTAGTATGGATGTGTGTGTGTTTGTGCGGGCTGGGGCCTCGCTCCTTGGTGTTCAATGTCCTCGGGTCCACTGTGCGTTGCTTGGAGAGCTCAGACTGATGCATCCAGCTGGTTTTGGGGATCGGGACGCCACCATGGTGAGTGGGCCTGGGGGCCCCCAGCTCTGTGCAGCTCACCTCTGTATCCATGCCCCCGCCCCCTTATTATTAGGTAGAACACATCACAAATGTTCTTATTATACTTACACCATTGTACTTATTTATGCCAATGACACAGTTTTATCTTGTATGAAGTCGGTCAAAAAAGGAAATTGAATAAAGATATTATTATTTTGGTGGGTAGATGAAAAGTCAATTTTATGAATATTTCAGGTGATGAATGACCACTCTTGTCTTTTTTCAATTCTTTTTTATTATTTACTTCATCCCATTCCGATCCTACTCATGCACATAACATAGGTATTGCTGAACATGGTGCTTCTTGTTTTGATATGGTAATATAGAATTTATTCGTTTCAAAAGATTACAGGAACAATAGATTGTTGTTGATGCAGCGAATGAGGAATTTCACCATGTCGGAATTTCCTATTTTTGACCCCAAAATCGGATTTAGCACCTCGAGGAACCCCGACGGCAAACTTTCAGCTCGTACTTTCTAATTTACGAATAAACAAAACATTTTAGAAAATATGAAGGTTAAAAAAAACCTGGGAGGATGACGTCAACCAGCAATAGTTCGTGTACGGCCGCTTGAAGCGCTGAGCTCATGAAATCTCACTTCATAAGTCCTCGGAGGCAACATTTCACAAAATCAATAAAGGTCAAAATTGAAGAACTGAAGAAGAAAATAGAAATAGCAAGATGTAGTGAATTAGGTTTCTCCTGTTTTTGTTTGATAACTTTCCTCCTAAATAACACTATTTCGTCGTTCCATTGAGCAACAGGGGGAGGGGATGGCGATCCGAACAGACAAGCGTTTCTGCTTCAAATTGAAGAGGTCCGTTTTCCCGGTTATTTTTTGAAATCCTACATTTTGAATGTCTCCCAAAAATAACAGGAGACTTATTTTCCAAAATCAACCCGATTTTCATCTATCTCACACCATTAACTTTAACGATACAGGAAAAATGCAAACGGAATTCGGTGAAATTCCTCATTGTTTGAACAATGGCTTCTTCAACAACAACTGTTCCTGTAATGTTGTGAACTGAAGAATTTCTATATTACCACATCAAACCATGTTCAGCAATACCTATATGCACATGAGTAGGACCCAAATCCTGGGTCAGAACGTCGTGAAGTAATAAACAAGAATAAAAAAATCCTAGAAAATTTCATCAAATTCGGATGAAAAATGTAAGTGAGTCACTACTCAAAAAATCCAAAAATATCTTGGCACGGCTGGGAATCGTACCCGTGACCTCTCACTTGTCAAAATGACTCGCTGTACATGTGCTACGGGCGCCAGACAGTAGGTAGTGTAGAATTTGAGGTTGTGACGTACGCACGGCTGTTACACGGATTTTACGTTCGCGCATGCGCATCGGCTACTATAAGTCCGGGGGTGATGATTTTCATAGGGGACCATTTACAATCTAATCCGCATAATCCCTGAGAATTTCATTGAAATCGGATGGAAAATGTAGAAGTTATGGCCGTTTCAAGGAAATTCACGTTTGCGCATGCGCAGTCGCTTCTATCAGTCCGGGGATGATGATTTTCATAGGGGACCGTCTACACACCAACCCGCACAATCCCTGAAAATTTCATCGAAATCGGACAATAACTTCGTATAGTTATGCGCGTTACAAGGAAATCATGACAGACGGACAGACACACAGACAGACAGACACACAGACACGGAACCAAAATTGTTCAGAAAGGTCTAAAACGGAAAACGCGAGTGAAAATTTTGATTTTGGAGAACTTTTTTTTTATCCTTGAAAAGTGAAAACAAAGCTTCCGCTACCTTGGTAGACTCGGAAGCAAAAAGACAAGACTGGTCATTCACCACCTGAAATATTATTATTACGTCATCATGTGTGAGAAACTTGGCGTAAAACGACCGCTTGGGGCGGTAAATGCGCACACGCAGTAACAATGGGGAGGGAAATTTTTCAAGGAGTGCACTCACGTATCGTGTGGGTTCTTCTTTGTTCGCGTCGTTCATGTAATCAGGTATGATGGAAGTTCCACTTTCTTCAGCGTAGTATTTAGGTAACTGACCACGAAATTCAGACTTTAAAAACATCAAGTTCCATCTGCACAGAAATGTTACAATAATGCACCAATATGAATAAATGTGATGGAGCAGGAGCATCTAGGGAGAGAGTGGTGGAACGGCCTGAGCGCTGCCTGGCGACGATTAGACGAACCTTCCGGAGCTAAAAACCTAGGTTATCTCTTATCATTCCGCCAATGTGATGACATCATTTACACGGTTGACACATTTTACCGAGAATTCTAGTAGTTTTGCCTTGCTGATTTTCCGCGTGTGTTTTGCCTGATTTCGCGAATCTCCAGTGCGAGAATCTGGCTTCTTTCCCAGAAGAAATTTTCAGACTTTTCCAAGATGTGTGGTTAAGTCCCCCTTAACTTACTTTCATTTCATAGAATCCACAATTTGTAAGCTCTGTCGAATTGATACCTACCTAGTTGGCGTAATCATTTCATTGATTTATTTTGTATTCCATCTCAATTTGTGATGTTCAAGTAATTTGATAGTGTTGTAATGTAAGTATCTGCACTAAAGTGATAATTAATTCATGATTCTCGGTTGAGAAGAAAGTAATATGTTTATCAATGATCGGATGTTCCACACTTTATGTATATATCAATGAATGTTTTTGTAATAAATTTCTTTTCATTTCAAATGTTTTTCTGTTCGTTTAATACCTTAATAAATTAATCCAAAAATATTAGGGCTAGGAGAAAATTGTAGGCTGATAATAACGAGCAAACCTTTTCGGCTCAGATGTGTTCAGATTTTAGTTTTATCTGATTATTCTACTGTATTTCTCCAGGATAAGAAACTTTGATACCGCAAAGGTTTCTCATCGTAATTTGACGGTCTATAAACGCAGAATTTTATGCTCAACAACTTCTCTTTTGAACGAAAAATTTTATGAATACTAGGTACTTCATCGATTTTGAAATGGTTTCCTCCACTTTTGGGGAAATTTTCAAACAAGGCAAAGAGCAAAAAGGTTGTTCAGCTCACCAGTTAATGAGGGAGCTGCCTACCTGTCTAGTCGAATCCTAGTCTAGTCTACTGCTTCTGAGTCTACTAAGAGATAACGTATGTCTTGAGCTCCGGGAGGTTCATCTAATCGTCGCTATGCGGCGCTCAGGCCGTTCCACCAATTTCTCTACCTAGATGCTCCTTGATGGAGCACCTACTTTGTAACTTATTGTAGTTTGGCAACAAGACATCACGTGAGAATATTCGAACCTGTCATCAGGGAGGAAGAATGAAGAAGGGAATCTGTACCATTCCTTGCCGACGCAGATGTTGAAGTGATTCAGAGTAGGGAGATTTCCTTCAGCAGTCATTTTGCTCAATTCCATGTAAGTATCCATGGGAGCGTGATAACCTGATTGGCCACAAGTCAATGATGTAGTTATTTACATACATAGGTAGGTAGTTACCAAATACAAGAATTTAATATCTAAGCCCAGAGCTAGCTCATGATGGAGAGGGGGGGGGGGCACAGGGACATCAGCTTCAATATGTCTCTTGATAGAGGAAAACGAACCCCCAAAAACATGAAGTAATTTTGAGTTTTCAAGGGAGAATCTTCATCTATTTCGTATCCACTCAACAGTCTTTGCTAATCTGGGTGAAGAACTTCCATAGTTGGCAGTTCCCTTCAGTTCATGAACTTAGGGCTATGGTACAACCACCTGTCTAGAACTGGTTCCAAATAAGCACTAGAGAAGAACATCGAGAAAAGGCATTCCAACCGATCTTGGGACTTGCTCTGAACCAGACCAGAGCACTGCCGTGCTAAGCCAGAAAGTCGTATCTTGACTTCACCCAACTTTCGGGAAGACGACGACGTTTTGTGGCGAAATAACTCTTTCGCGGGATTATTTTTCCTCCTTTTACCACAAGTAAAGGTTTTTCTTAAAAGAAATTAGTAGCCAAATCGATTTCTGGGGTCAAAACTAAACATTTTTGAGTGTAAATTCTCGAAAAACGATGATACGAGTTTACACTCTCGTAAACCCGAAGTTACGACTATTCTGTTCTGAATACGCAACCATGAGACTTTGGAATGCTAAGCACATTTTAATTCCTGAAACTCTATTTCTTTAAATCAAGAAACCATTCCACCTCAATTATTTTGTCATCCTTCTTGGCTCAAAATCGTATTTCATATCTCTGTTCAGAGTGTAAGAAAAAACAGCTGAATCAACAAAAATAAACGTTTATTCACGTAAACTATAAACGTAAAGTCAACACTAGATTACGATTTTTCAGAGACAAAAAGTCGTATCATGCCAATTCAGAATGCAAGAAGTCATATATACAAATACTAAGGCAGTTTCCTGTATCAGTGTCAAGATACGAGTTTTCTTCTTCTGAATCACTCTGATACGACTAGTTTCTTGGCAGAATAAAGTTGACACGCCTTAACGCGAAAATCGGGAGGCTTGTTTGAGGCATTTTTAGTAGAGATACGACTCTAAAACTCCGAAAACCGATAGAAATCGGCCCCCAAAACCCCCGGGTACCAATAACTCAATTTTGTCAAAGTTTCACGTTAGCACGGCAGAGCAGCCCCAACCTGCACCCAACTCTAGGAGGAGTAGGTAGTCCCAGGTAGTAACCTCCTCCAATTCATAACCTGCCTGAACCACAATTTTCCCAGTCAACAGGGGCTACGGCTCCAGTGCTCCCGTCGAGTCCAAAGGGTGAAAGGTGAGACGCCCAAGTGATCCCCTCCACTTTGTAATCATGAAAACAGATTGTCCCGAGTCATCCCCTTTCCAATAACCGCCAGTGCTCCAGAATCAGCGTGAATCCTTGGCTCGTCTACCAATGTAGGTACATGTATAATTTTTGTAGACTTTTCCATCTTAAAATTGCAAACGGTACTAAATACGAAGGTGCAATAGACACGAAAAATAATGTTCTCTAGTGGTTAACAGAAATTCTGAAATACTTAATCATCAAAGGTCTAAACCCAAGAAATGCATCCATCTTATTGCAAAGCTGAAATGAGTATTTGCCCGTGACGATTCAAAACATCGTCCAACTCAGAAGAAAAATTAACGATGATTCGAGAGAGAATGTACCTATTCTTGTTAACCGTTTTGGTTTTTTGCATCAGATTAAGATGATATGCACTGTCGAGTTGTTGCTTTATATTTTGACGACCCAATATACGCAAATCTACCAGAGCGTTTTAATGGGAGACAGCCAATACGTTTTTTTTGGCTAAATGGGAGATCACTTATGCCGTCTTTAACCCTAGCCTCATTCCGGTTGGTAGAACAAAGTAGGAAAGCGAAGCAAAATAATTTGTTAGTCACTTCACACCTGCAAAGCCAATCTACCTTCTTATAATAATATTATAAGAAGTCGAATATTATTTGACATTAAACTTACGGTACGAATCTGCACGATTTTTAAATTTTAACGTCTGCTGGAGTCCAGGTAGAGACGGCAAGTTTCTGGAATGTTGCACTTTTCCACCACCGACAAACACGAATAGTTTACGTTAATGTAATGCACCGAATTATTCAAAGTACCTACAACACTCCTAAATAATCACAATACTGTGAACAAAACGGAGGAACGAAAACGAAAAACTGGAAATGCCCTTATCAGTTCTGTTTGTTTATGATAAGAAAAACGG